>CM057167.1:758715-797724 GCA_029962745.1 Echinometra lucunter | reverse complement strand
TTTTTGTCAAACTATGTAAATGTGGAAAAAAGATAATTGTTGCCAATTTGAGGATTGAAGATGATTAATTTAGACCTCCAGAAAGCTCTGTACTGCTATGGGTTAAACAATCATCCACAGACTTTCGCTCGGGAGGTTGTATCTCGCTAGAACGACCTCCCAAGTGAAACTGTTACTTTGAAAAGTACTGATGTCTTCAAAATGAAATTAAATATGCAAAAGCCCCCTCAATACCAAAAGAAGTAATACGACCACTCCTGTCAGCCCTGAGTAACCCTTCCTGGTGGAAGACTTCAGGGATATTGACTACAAGGTACAAGACTTTAACTACACTAGATACCAGCTTGCTCATAGGAAGAACTTACAGTCATCCCAAAAGACTGCATGCGTTGCGCTACTTCTCGTCCAATCCTACCCAATCCCACAATGCCGAGTGTCTTGCCGTAGAGTTCAGATCCCATGAATGCTTTCCTGTCCCACTTGCCGGCTTTGAGCGTAGCATGGGCCTGGGGTAGGCTCCTATATGTAGAAAACATACAAAGAATTAATGGATTTGTTTGATCTATTTCCTTTATCAATCCATCCATTTATCTCATTAATGTTTTCATTCATTTATTCATTCAGTTATTCATTTATGTATTCTAATTCATTTATTCACAGATTCATTTATTGATTGATTTCTTTATTTTCATTAATTCATCTCTCTATCCATGCATGAATGTGGTATTACAAGGATTGGCTTTGGCATAATATTTATGGTTTTGACAACCGCAAAGATATAGCCCTACATACATATGGTAGACATGAAGCCCCTAATAATAAAAAGACTTTGGGATGTGTGTTTTTTCCCCCCTGCTTTCTGGTGCTGTGTACATGTATATAACTATTCCCCTTAATATACTTCAGAAATCTTCTCTATTTTAGTCAGTTCATCTGAAGGGCAATATATTCAGAAATTTGTAGAATTTAAGCCAATAGAGTAGCCCTGTGCAAACAATCTAATCTTATTGGAGGACTCTTCGGCAATGTTTGTATGGAAGATAAGACATAACTACTCAACAGGGAAAAAAATACATGAGGGCTCGGGTAAATTCGCCCCGAAATGCCTAAAAGAGCCCTGGAAAACTAAAAAAGGCTAAATGTATTTCAAAAAAAGTTTGTTAAATGTATCTTCTTACAAGAGATGTGGAATAAACTGTTTTAAACTTGAACTTTGAACTCAAATTATGTTTTCAAGCACTCTGTTTAATTCTTAACTTTATAATTTTGCTTATTCAACGATTCTGACAACTCCATTTTCACTTAAACAATCTTTATAAAAGTGACCTTACAACTTGTAACTGCATAAGCAAAGGCAGTTCTACCAAAAACTGCTTTGGTGATGACAGGGTAGCTTACCTTGATAAACAGCATATCATGGCACAGGTGTGTTCAGCAGCACTCAATGTGTTTCCACCAGGTGTACTAACAAGAAGGAAAGAAAGATGATCAATTTGTGTTCATGGGATTATTTTATTACCCTTAATGCATGAAAATTCGACCTTGTAAAGGCATGTTTATTCAAGATGAAATTTCAGCCTGTTCACACAAAGCCCTTTTTATTTAGCTTTTTGATGTAAAATATATGCATCACAGAGAGCTACAATACTGCCACTGAATACAGGTTCAACCTGATGAAACTGACTCAATTTTCTTACAAGTTTGGAGTTTTGGCTCCCCAGCCCTTCACCCTTTCAAACAATTCCAATGGTTTAGCTATCCACTTTTAATACAGGGCACTGAAAATCACATCTCGTTGATGAACTGAAAGAGCTTGTGCATTAAGCAAAAACGAATATTAATAACAGGAAAGTCTATACCCCATTTTAGTTCCATTAGCAATTTAACATGCTAGTAGACTAACTTATAGTAGACTCACAGTCTCTTGCAAAGGAAAATAAACATTTAAATCCTTAAATGAAAAAATGTGATGAGAAGTTTACAAGTACTGCCTTCCCATTCTAATTGGCAATATTTAAGAGAAGAAAAATGTGTGTTGCCAATTCTTAAAATAAAAGCGATTCAAATTGACGCATTCCTGATAAAGGTAAATACATGGTATACACCTACTTCATAACCACCACTCCCTGTCGTGTGGCAGCTTTAATGTCAATGTTGTCCACACCAGTACCAGCTCTACCTATGATCTTCAGGTTGGTGCCTGCTTGGACGACATCGGCTGTGACCTTCGTAGCTGACCGAACGATCAGGCCATCATAATTCTAAAAGGAAAATTAATTCCAACACATGATAAGCCACACAAACTACAAAGTTTCAATCAGGACCAGATGTAGTCGGTCACAATTATCTTCAGTTTGGTGCCTGCTTGCATGACATTGCCTGCCATCTTTGTGGCTGACAGAATGATGAGGCTATTATTCTTAATTCTGAAACGACAAAATTTTCAGACATTAGAATAAACCAGATACCTACTACAAAGCTTCAAACATGACTTCTTCTCCAATACCACATACTTCTGCAAATGATCTTCAGTCCAGATGTGCATTGCCACATTGAAAAAGTGAAATCAGGAGCATTTTTTGCCTACCTTATTTCATCAATTCATAAGTCAATGCAGCTCCAGGACCAGGGGAGCATTTCATCAAGTGTCTTGTCAGCGATTTTTACTGACAAATTTACTCTCAAACAACCAGATGCAAGGATTTCAGTAGCTTATAACAGTTGTCAGTAAAAATCACAGACAAGACACTTCATGAAATGCTCCCCAGGTGACGCTAAGGTGTGTATGTGTGTGGGGGAGGGTTGCATAATGTTGTCGACACTTCACAGAATTCGCAACTGGGCTTACTTACCCTACCACTTTATGCCTCGTTCTGAAAACAGATAATGGGCATGAGCCAAACGTGATAAACATAAACCCTAACTTTTCAAATTGGAGTAATGTTGAATATTGTATGTCATACAAAAGCTTAGAATGCACTTGCTATTGCAATATTTATATGTTTTCTATTGATTTTGACTCAATCCATGTTTGTTATGACTTATGTTGTTGTATTTATGTGACTTGATTTGCCAAACAAAAATAATAACAAAATGCCAACAGAGCCCTGTTGCATAAAAGTTGCTGTTAAAAAAATTAAATGCAAGTCCCAAATACTCAATCCACGGGGTGTAACATAAAGAGATACAATCTTACAATCAATGGTTTGCCATAGACTTACGATTGATATAAATTGTTTGATTGTATTTTTTGTGTTACACCCCCCTGGGCTGGTAAGTGGTATTCTGAAAATTGTTGCATCTTTTATCTCACCTTCAGTCTTTTAAATTTAAAGTTTAAAATTTGAAGGTTGATTGGTTTGAACTGCGCAAAATTGTGCCCATGGACTGGCAGGCTGGACAAAAGTGTGCAGTGTATGCCAATGCAATGGCGTATCCTATTTTTGATTGCTATGGCAATCTAAATAATATAAAAGATAAAACAAATTTTCAGAATACCAGCCCTGAATTCATGGAATTGATTGTTTGAAAATTGAAACCAATCAATTTGTCAGGGATTCAGGCTGCGCATGCAGTAAGCCCACTTATCGATAAGTAGATCTAGACTAGTGCAGAAGTCTGATGTGCTACCTGTACACTGACATGACTATGCCTAGACACGACTGATTCATTTTTTGTTTGTTTAAAAACTATTTTGGATTGGAAACATAGAACAGCATGCAGAGTCCTACTAGTCATGCTAGTACTAGCATGGCTACTAGACCCTATGTCCCTAGATCTAGCAAGGTCCATGATAACCTGGAATTTGTGTAAGGCCTGCATTTAAAAAAAAAAACACAAAATGCTCCCATCTGTAAGTTACATTAATGGCAACAGTCTACTCTATTCTTAAAATTCATAAATAGTGCACTAGTGTTGTAATGATAATGATGAATCATGCGCACTAGACTAGATCTACTATGCAACTTGTACCAGTACCAGCTGATCACGCAAACAACTGAGTGTTATCACGCCGTCCCCGCGGGGTCGATAACCAGCAGAAACTCACCGGGATTTCAGCCAACAACTCATCTTTGCTCAATTTTGTCTTGTTGTCCACTTCGATTCCATTTTCCTTCAAGATTTCCGTGCATCTTGGTGACACGTTGTCACTAATTAAAACCCTTTGCAAGTTGAATGCCATTCTCGTAGAATACAAACGTCGGGGAAAAGTGTTAAGAAGACCTCATAGATGAACTTTTCTGCACTGCCACAGCTGTCCAACACGGTTGTATCATATCGGCGCGCCGGTAGTTTTCCATGTGCGTTTTGGCTTAGTCTAATGACAAAGCTTCAAAATTCAAATATACACTCACGCTGGTTCAGTTAATTTTTCTCCCTACGAATTAATATCTTTTACTAATTATTGATATTTTTGATGAACTATAAAAATCGTTCAAAATATCATGCCATCAGTTAAGGATTCATTATTGTAATAACTCAGCTAAAATAAATCGAAATTCTAAATAAAGTCTTAAACAAAGTCTAGAAAACACCAGGCACATTTTATTGCCAGTTTCAAGTCGAGACCCTTTTACTAACAAGGGAAAGTAAACATTTGACGTGATACAAAAGTGATAACGAATTCAATGTTTAAATTCTGATTTATTTAATCTGAATTTTTGGAGATTTATCAAAAAATCCTTATTGAGAATCCATATTGCAAATATGGTGAATTTAACATCTCAAATACTATAACAATGCTTGCGGGAGCAGACTATTGTCTATTGCCCTGCGAATTCACGTGTGCCGTGACAAAGGCAGTACAGTGGCATGATACGAAACCATGCACAGGATGATCCATGATTCATGAGTCTGAGGGACCTGGGGGCGTTTCATCAACATTTGCCGTCTGACAACTTGACAAGCAGTCAGGGGGGCGTTTCATCAACATTCGTCGTCTGACAAGCTGTCTCGCAAGCTGTCAGATCTGACATCTTTCCTTGATGTTGATTGCCCTTGATTGACTGAGAAACATCGTTACTATGGCAACTGTCGGATAAAACAGTAACATAGTAACAGTCAATGATCAGGGATGATCAGTGCTTCTCAGCCATTCAGAACCAAGGATTTTACTGCAATTGTCAGTGATTGACAACTTGTCAGTGCTGACAACTTTCATGAAATGGTGCCCAGCTGTTATGTCAAGTGATACACGCACATATATGGGCAGCTGGCTCAGCTCCAAGATTTTGGGTACCGGTAGAGGAAAGTTCCTGCCTCTCGTAGGAATACTCTATACCAGGGGAGCGTTTCATGAAGAGTTTTGTCGGTGAAAATCTCCGACAAATGTTATAAGCTAGTGAAAATACTCGCATCTGATTGGCTGAAAGCATTGGCTTTCTTGAACTTGTGGTTGAAAATGGGAGTAGTTGTGGGATTTATATAAGAAAGGTGAATTAGAAGGGGAAAGGGCGATATAGGAAGTGAAAGATCACTTATCAAGAGAAGAAGGGTAGGAGGCACTATTTTCATCCTGGGAAAAGTGAGGGAGGCATTGTGCCCCCTCCCACAGGTGAGATTATTTACATTTTAAATGAACATAAAATATTATAATACCGGTAGTTGCTTGACCCTGCCCGCTCTTTCCCATAATACTCCTCTTCTTCTTCTTTTCTTTATCTTCTCTCTCTCTCTCTCTCTCTCTCTCTGATATGACTGAAAAAATCCAGCCCCTGAATGCTCTGATGATTGAAATGCAAGCGAATAGAGCAACATTAAAATAGCATCATTAAGAATGTGTTATTGGTTGTAGTAGTGGTGGTGGTGGTGATGATAGTAGTTTCAGTAGCAGAAGTAGGAGTAGGAGTAGCAGAATACCATTTATCATTATTATTATTTTTTATAATCATTTAATTATCATTATTGTAATTATCATCCTCCTCATTCTTATAAGTAGTAATATTTATATTTAGTTTATTAATTTATTTTTGTTCATATTTCTAATATCATAAACTATGAATTTATGAATAATACATTTATAGATAATGTTTATATTTCATTCATTTATTTTTTTTTCATATTTCTTTAATAGCATCATTACCATTATGGTTATCAGGACCCCTCCTAGTAGTAAGAACATATTACACATGTATTGTTTGCAGCATTAGACCAAATGGATATTGGACCAAATGGATATTAGACCAAATGGTTATTAGACGAACTAGCAATTGGATCAAATAGTCATTAGACCAAGTGGTTATTAGACGAAATGATCATTAGACCAAATGTCTGGTGGACGAAATGATTAGACAAAATGGTAATTGGACGAATTAATAAGTAGACCATGTGGATATTAGACCAAATGGAATTAGCCGAAATGGGTATTGGACCAAATGAATATTGGACGAACTGATAAATGGACTAAGTGGTAATTGGACGAAATGGATAGACTGAATGGTTATTAGACCAACTGGTTGTAGACGAAATGGTTGTAGACCAACTGATCATTGGACGAACTGATTATTGGATGAAATGATTATTGGACTAAACGGTTGTTAGATGAAATCAAATGTTGATGGACGAAATGATATCAGACCAAATGAAGTTTGACCATGTGATGAGTGGACGAAATGGCAGTAGACCAAATGGCAATTTACCCATTTGTTGTGGAACATTGTCTGCTTGAGCAGGATTGGTGCACTAAATGACATCCTCAAAACATTGTAGGGCCTATCGATGCTGGGAGGTGGTTTTTAATTTTACTATTATTTTATTTGTATTATTTCTTTAATTGCCCAATGTGAAGTTGACGGTTATACTACTGGTAAAGCTTCCCAGTTTCTAATGATATATTATTCACCATATTTATGATTTTCTTTGAATGGGCAATCAGATTTGGATGCATGTTAAGGGAGGGGCTCTGTGGGACATGCAAATCATTTTATTGTTATATTTTACTAAATTTGAAATCACCCTTTGTACTAAGAAATCATGTTAATATCAACTTTCTTATCTGTGAACAGCTGTGAGTGTATTTCTAGCATCTAGAATGAGAGTATATATAGGCCTTCTAATGAGCCAGTATTAATTGGCAAGCGGGTTGGCTGCCTTTTATAGTTTCCCTCCCCCCTCCTCCGCTTTTGGATGGGGCCTACATAATCCACTCTCTTTCCCTTCTAATCTGCGTCTCTTCCTCTCTCTGCCTCTCTCTTTCTCTCTCTCTCTCTCTTCTGTTCTCCCTGGCCTCTCATTGAAGCCTGCACATCAAAATGCAAAAAAAGTGTACTTATTCTAGCATCAGGCACATAAGCAAGCATCTGGGGTATCTGAAGCAGTGAAAAATCAAGAAAAAGGGTATCAAATTCAGAGGTAATGATGTAATCCTTCATAAAAACCCCATTAAGTGTATAAAAATTGGAGATGTTAGACAGGTTTCCCTGTTTAGGGTATCAAAAGAGGAGCCAAGAGGAGCTCCCCCTTAATCTCAACCCATGAAAAATCGCTTAGGGGCGCTAAGAGGAACTCCCCCTTCCTCTCAACCAATGAAAAAAAATCATTAAAACAAACAAAATTCCACTTTTGCCAGTGCCTATCATCTCTGCTTACACATTTATGTACCCCCCCCAAAAAAAAAAAAAATAGCACACAGAAAAAGGAGAAAAGGAGTCAACAATAGTAGTAGTTTGCTGAAAACCAAAATTATAACATAATTTATTGCACTTAATAATCTAAAGAACAGAAGGAAGAAAAACTATTAAAAAAAAAAACTTGTATAGATTAATAATAGACACTTATTTCTCATAAACTAAAGCACATGTTTTGTATCTAACATATATATGTGCTTGTGAGATAGTTGAATAGTTCACAGAATTGGCCTAAAATTTGGAGAAAAAAAAACAACAAATATATAGGGGTATCCATGTGTGTGCGAAATATTCAATACATACTGGTCCTGCTTTGAAACAAATGTTGATTTCTGAAAGATACTAGTCACAGATAAGCTGTATAGGAGGTTACTTCAAAAGTTCAATAGCTTTCAAATAAGACTCTAACAGATAAAGAGCAAAATAAAAATAGGATGAGAATTTCATATGACAGTAAGGAATCCAAAGTGTAAAGTGTGTGATACTAGTGCAATCTCTGAATTGGAAGTATGGTATTTAAATTTGTGGTTTTTTTGCACACAATTGTGAAAAGTCTGAAAAATTATGGTGATGTACAAATTTATACATAAACAAACCTTGCATAAAACATAAAGACAAAGTGCTGGTGATATGAAAAAGTGAAAAATTAAAAGTGAACTTTCATCTATATGAAATAACATACAGTATCTATTAACAAATGTGTACAGATACTCATATTTAGAAATACATGTACATATACATGCCAAATAATATAGACATAAAATCTGTACCAGTAATAATCATTTTAAAACAAGTGAATATTTAAAATAGCATATTCAAAGAGAATACCAAGGAAAATATAAGCTGCTAGTCAAAAGGGAGTTCACTCATATCTAAAGAAAAGTTTCATTCTTTCCTGACTATACAATATAGTCATTTTTGTTATCCTGATTTAAGCCATGTTACTAAAATTCTCAGATTCCCAGAAACTTCAGTAGCTTAGCAAATATAGTGGCATGGAAAGACAGATGCTTCCGATCCCGTAGACAATGCAATGGGTTCAAAAGTATACATGGGAAACGTGACGCAATGAAAAATAATACAAAAGAATTTTCACATGTGTACACATATCATGCCAGGTGAACATAGGGTATGTTATTTTTATAGTATTATGTACTTAACACCCCGGGGGGGGGGGGGGGGGGGGGGTCAGTCAGTATATAGTATATATTTCTGTACACACGCATGACTACAGGTTTTCCAAAACCAACCTAAACAAGTTTTATCGACTGGTCAAACTCACCCCCTTTTCAATTCTTTCTAGGCTCTTCTCCAAAAGTCCCCCCCCCCCTAAAGGAGTTTAACCTTCTTGAAAAGTTACCCTTAACATGGGTACAAATACAAGGCTACACAAAGCCTCAACACGGATGGGGAAAAGAAGACCTTAAAAGCATGTTTAACAAACTCAAGAACGCATACTATTTTTTCCTGATTTTTTGCCCTTTTGGTGCACTAAAGGCATCATGCACGTGACACGCCTTAACTGGCAAAAATCATCCTTTGTATATGCTTTTCTGGTCAGGCGTGTGTATAGTAAATATATCTGGCTGGACCCCTGGGTACCAAAAATGAGAATACGGCAGATGGTATTAATACACTGGTAAGCTGACAGGAGATAATGATGTAATCAATGCTCCACATGCACCCCTATTCTCACTCCAACCTCCCCCTCCCCCCCTCCCAATATCAATTCAATATATGAATATCCCTAAAACAACACTCCTACAATTAAACATTTAAGTTTATATTCATGTTGAATATAAATAACAAAATGTAAAACTGTGAAGGAAAATGGAGCATTTAAGGTGGAAAACAGTTCTAGCCAGCTAGATAACCCCAATCAATTTATCTCTTTCAACTTTCAAAGTTAAGAAGAGAAAACTGACCACCATATTATGTACAAACAAAAATAATCTTAACCCCTCCCAGGGGTATTTCAGGTTTTGCAAACATGTATATAAAGTATTAAACTAGGACACCATACTGTGAATCCGAATTTAGAATTGACACATAATATGAATATATACAACTTCTGATTTCTGCAGCATAATACTAATCAACAGTGCTAATGAACCTCACAGTTCTTCCCATCGCATAGACTTTAAATACATAAACCAATGTAAGTGGCACCCTATTTAATTTCCTTCTTTTTTTTGCAGAGTTTTGTTGGTATACCGGTTTCCGGGTTCAGGGCCCCGTAACACAAAGCTTAGCGATTGATCATACAATAAATTTTTGCGATTGATTGCACATAGTGGTCAATGCAATCAATCGCAAAGATCAATCGTATGATCAATCGTACGATCAATTGCTAAGCTTTGTGTTGGGCCCAGGTCTCGCTATGCACACTAGTACTACTATGATGACTAGTCTTTCTCAGAGACTCAATGTATATTTAATATAGTTGATCTTTAAAAAGAAACATTTCAATCAGATTGTCACAAATACAAAACAAAAACAAAAGAAAAACAAAAAAACAAGATGAATGATTTAATGGTATTAAGAGGGCAGCATTAGTGAGCTTTTAAAACGTTACCAGTTTACATTTCACTATAAGGTGATGATCACAGACAGCAAAGCCAAAGCTCCGCTCAGGCAAAACTTTCTTTCTACATGTACACTGGATACTGTTACAACATGCTTGCAAAGGGAGCTGACATGTACCATCAAGTGTATTCTGTTAATTAAAAAAAAAGGGCATGCTGACATAAAAGTAGGTTATAGGGCATGATGCCTGTGTTTCACAAGGCTAACTACTGACACCACTAGGTCATTGTGACCCTATCAAACTTTACAATGTCACTCTGCTCATATATCAGTCTGCAGCCAACTAGAGCAAAGCATGCAGGATCATATAAAGTAAGATGAAATTCATTAAACTGAGAAAATCACTTTCATCAGTTGTCACATATCATTCCACATACAGCAAGGTAAAAATTGTCTAATCTTGTTTTTATACCAATGAATACATGAATACCGTGAATCCTGACTACCGGTAAATGGATGTTCGGTACTGCAAAATCAGAAAATAGCACTGAACAGACACATACTTAAGCTTTTCAACATGAACTCATCAGAGTAAATTGCATGAATGAAAAAAAGCCGAAAATCGAAACAGTATACAGGTAGATGGAAACAAGGGAACATGAGTTCTGATTGGCTGCAAGGGATAACGAAATCCTGAATCCTGATTTTTGAATGAAGCAAGGCCCTTTTCTCCATATTTGAGAAATTAGAAGAAAAGGTAATACGCCAAGATGGGATGCAGATGGAGTAAAGCAAAGCTTTCAGTAGTAAAGTGAAGCTTTGGTTAGTAAGTCCGTAATTCAAATGCATTTTGATTAACATATTATGATTATTATAGGCCTGTGCTGATCAATAACATCCTAACCCTTTCTAAAGAGCTTCAAAAATGCCCTTCAAATCCATACTAAATGTCTGCATCCCATGCCGTCATGGAGCTCTTTACTCTGTTGCTGTGTATTTCATCAAGATCAAGAACAAGGGGGAAATTACAGAAGATTAGAATTGACGCATGGCATTTATGGATGAATGATGTGAAATATATTCCCACATAAAAAGAAAAGAACAATATACATTTGCAGAATGTAGCCTACTTAAATTCTGAAAGAAAACGGTCGACAGAACACCAGCAAAATCACTCTAGTTTCTACGTTTCTTTTTCTTTAATAATGGATTCAGATGAAAGAAAAAATGGTAGAACAACAGAGCTTTTACAGCAATTATGATGGTGGAAAAAAACCCCAGCTAATATAGAGCCCTGGATAATGATGATTTTATGTTCTCTGACTTTCCCCAACACTTCATTAGTTGGCAAGTTCACCTAGATGTTGATGACTTTTTGCTCTATGTGATAGGGAGAATTGTAATATAATATTCAATGAAAACATATTCATATAGAATTTAATGATTGATACATGTACATGTAGTAAATTTTCTTGAAGCTAAAACACAAAAATTCTTTTTTCCAACTAATACCATTCCAGCATAATGTGAAGAAATAGGTTTGAATGTTTCTTCTATTTTTTTTTCCATAGATGCAAATATAAGCTTCTTCATGTAGAAGTATAACAAATTATAAATATTTGAACATATCAAAATCTCATGAATATTCATAGTCTGTACATTTATTATATTATAAAATGGAGTACTACACAGATTTTCAAGCAGAAGCATCGCAAAAGACAATAAAAAGGTAGCAAAGTCTGATTACAATGCCGTATCAAACAATGCCGTAATTCAATAATTATAATGAAGATATTCATATCCGCCCCAAAGGATGCTCAAAGTGCTTACAAAGCATTATAATCAACATTATTACTACCTCAGCAGTGCCTGGTACTAGTTTATACTCCTGGGAAGAGTCGGCAAAGGTAGATTTAAAGGAGAATGCAACCCAGACATCAGTGTGCTTCCAGTGAATGAAGAAGAACAAGAAGAGTAAACAGTGAAAATTTGCGGAAAATCGGACAATCTGTTCAAGAGTTATGAACTTTGAAAGTTTAAGTAAATCCTTATTATGGGGATCCTTGGATTGGCAACTTTGCAAGCATCTGTGATGTCATCGTGGACAACTCTCCATTCATTATGTACACAAAATTTGATATTTTCTTTATTTTCAAGAAAAATAAAACTTCTTATGATCTGTTGTTTGAGTATGACAAGGCTATATCAATTCTGCAATCATTTTAGGAAGAATTATGTTGATTCCTGACTTGAAATTTCATATAAATCATTTTTATTTGAAAAATTATGTACAAAATGAATTGAGAGTTGTCCACGATGACATCACAGATGCTGGCAAAGTTGCCAACTCAAGGATCCCCATGACAGGAATTTAGTGAAACTTTCAAAATTCATAACTCTTGTACAGATTGTCCGAATTTGCTCAAACTTTCACTGTTTACACTTCTTGGTCATCTTTATTCACTAAGAGCAAGCTGATGCCTGGGTTGCATTCTCCTTTAATGACTTGCTAAAGGATATAAGGGGCCAGGCATCAGTGATAATCGCACTGAGAACCCTCTGATTAAAGACGCTGGGTAGTGGGCTTTCATGGGGAATTTGACACCATGGGTGCTTACCTAGTAACAGGTGTTGTCCACCACTGTGAGTTTTATGACCAACAGATCTTATGTAATGCTCTGTATAGTTCACCCTTTCCCCATGTGGCAAAGTCATTATCTCACTTTCCCTGGCCCGAGAATGCCCGAAGCAGGCCAAAGAATGTTTGTGGTGGGACAGCTTGTTTTGCTGTGCTCCAGAAATGTAGCTCTATTACAGGTATTTTTCACAAAGTCTGGTGTCAGCAAATTATGATCCATTCCCCATGAAAGCCCACGATCTAGCGTCTTTAAGAGCGCATGCTCTTACCAACTTTGCCACAACACCTCCACTATCACAGGTGCACATAATGAAAAGCATCTGCAGCAAAGTGCCCTTCTTGAAAACATTTCAAGAAAATGGTGGCTTAAATTCTGAAGTGTTCATGATGCAGGAGATGGGTGATCTACACTGCTAATTTATGAACAAACTAAGTACAATGTGCTTTTTTAAGATATCCTATTCACTGAATAACAAAACTCATATTTGCACATATGAGACTACATGTTATGCATATGCTCTAGAGAGTTCAGCTCAATCTCTTAATTTTCCTTTGCACATTACGTGGTGATTATACATTTCCTAGCAGAATAATTTTGACACATGTCATTTTCCTGCAGTCTTGAAAATTTAGAATGAATTTTGTTTTGATTCTGTGGAACTTTATACAAATCTTTAAAAAGTGAAATGCATCTACAAATGTGTATTTGTGTATTTGTCTGCAATAAAAAAGTGGCTTTATATGCAAAGAGGCAAAAAGTCTTCAAGTATGTGTCAACAAAGTACCTGTAGTATAGTTTTCAATAATGATCAAACATAACATGACCAAACAGCTTACAAGGGCTATAATCGAGATTTTGAAAACATCAAAACACTACAAAAGGTATACTTTAAATCTTTTTGATGATATACCAGTGCAATGAACATTTGGAGTCTAATTTCTAAAGACTTTTGTACATCACATCTTCCTATTGTCTAAGATATTTCTTTTTGAAACAGTGATAAAAATATTTCACATCACATCTTCACATTTTCTCAGATATTTTTTTCTGAAACAGTTATAACAAATTCCACATTTCTGGAAAATGAGGATAAATTAGCCATCTGTGGAGTGTCCCATGGTTCATTTCACATGTGGATTTGTTTCCTCAGTACCTTCCTCTTTCCATTCATTAGCCAGTCCGTAGAGCCACGAAGAAACGGCCGATTTCGCAGTCGTCAATGCATCCCCGACCACCTTCCCAGTTTGCATCACAGCAACGCCTGTGCGGTTGAGGGCGTTGTTGAGTCTCTTCCCCCGGTCAGTTGTCTGCATAACACTATAGATTAACAAGAGATCAAAGCAATAAATCATATAGCAGATTTATAGTTGTTCACAATGTATGCCCTAGAAGTCAGATTCTGTGAAACAAAAGGTTCACTGATTTCAAATTTTAATCTTCATGAAAATTGGTATTTATTATTAAAAGAAAAGTTACCAGTATACGTAATATCATCACTCCTTTTTTTTTTTTTTGTCATAAATTGCTCACAAAATGAAAAAAAATAATAATCAAATATGCAAAACATTATGCCATTCATCAGTCCTAAATTTGCCTCCAATCTGCTATCAAATATGTGCAGTTTCCTACAACTTTTGCTTTCCATAAAAAGTAGCTACAATATTGCTCCTTTTTTCGGGGGGGGGGGGGGGGAAGATAATATGGTTGAGAACAACCTGGACTTGAGTTTTGAAGTAGATGAACACAACCATGGGAATAATTCTGAAGAAAGCAGTGGGGCAGATGAGAATTGGGGGAAATTGGCCAAGGAAAATAAAGATCACAAAATGGATGGAGTCTTCTGTTACTGCGACATGACTACTACTTCTTCTGAATAATCTGCCTCCTTCAGTGCTGAAGATTCTTGCAGATCTACTTACTTGTGTGTGTGTGTGTGTGTGTGTTGTGTGTGTGTGTGTTGTGTGTGTGTGTGGGTTTGTGTGCACGCCAATAGGAGGATGTCCAGGGCTCCATAACACAAAGCTTAGCGATTCATCGTACAATTGATTTTACGATTGATTGCACATAGCAATCAATGCAATCAGTCGTAAAAAATAATCCTACGATTGATCGCTAAGCTTTGTCTTACGGACCCCTGGTGTGCAGGTGGCTTAAACTTACTAAACTTAAGATCTAGACGGACCAGATCAACACATTTTCTCTAATCATCAGAATTTTCTTTTTTCTTCACAAAATCAAAGTTGATTTCGGGGCGACATGAAGACAGTATTTATATTCCAACAGCATTTCCATATTTTATCAACAAATGAACATAAACAATTCAAAATCAGACTAAGGTATGACTAGCTTGAGTGTTAACCCTTTGCACGTGAATGGTGCAATTTTTGCACATTCATACAATTAAATTCAACAATCTTAATAATTAGTTTTCTCTGTCACCTTTATACTACAGGACTATAAGAAATGACTGTAATGCTCAAGTAGCATCCATAGAATAGTTATCAGTATCATAGATGCAATGAGGAAAGCCAGATTCAAAGAAAATATCAAACAAACAATGGTCATTATTATCCCCTCTGAATTAATTCAGCGTGCAAAGAGTTAAGCTAAGAAGCTGCAGTTCACAGACAAAGTCGCTCAAGTCGACACAAAGAAGAAAACGAAAGAAAGCGGTAAAAGAAAGAAAAGGTACAAAATAAAGAAGAAATGACTCACTAAGACTGAAATATGTATCAGTTGTCAATTTTACCAGACTGCTAAGAAGCATGTGTATGCTTCAATCTAGCAACTTGGGAACTGAGAGCTTCAAGTCCATTCTGAAGGACTTGGTAAGAAAAATGAATGCCTTACCTAAGGACTATAGTGCATTCACTTAGTTTCAAATTCAGGTACTCTCAGATACAAGATGACTGCTCTTCTAATGACTCATCTTGCTTCCTCTAATAATCATCTGTTTCAAATTTCCCTCTACCCTCATTTTTCTCTAATTTTATTTTCATGAATAATGTCTCCCCCTCCCATCATCATATGATTCATCTTGATAGTTTAATCTTCACCTCACTGATGCGATGGATGCCTGAAATAAACAGTTCAAACACCATCATGCTTCCTTTAATAACTTTGTTTCATAATGCCTTGCAACCCTCATTTTTCTCCTTTATTACAGTCCGACCTCGCATATCGGGCCAAGTCGGGCCCGGCGCCCATCCGTATACGTGAAATGGCCAGATATGAATATTTATAGGGTAGAGCAGTCTATTTGCTGTAAAATATCTATTTCCTTAGTGTTGTGGATGATTGTAAATGATCAATAATATCTTTCTGTTTGTACGTGATGAAAATAAAATAAAATAAAAAGGAAAATTGCCCACAATGTTTCCGTCTCCAAGGCTTTTAGGTGAATTGGATGAAAAATAAAAGAGGGAAGCTGGCCGCTTAATAGGGGAGTCCGGATAACGAGGTCAGACTGTTTTCACTTTTTGACGCCCACTGGAAAAAGTGACCCCCCCCCCCCCTCCTCCCCGGTCATCGCATGACTCACCTTGATAGTCTGATCTTCATATCACTGACGCTAAGATGTCCATGAAACGGATGCCTACAATGACAAATAAAAATAAAAGCACATTAAACAGGATATGAATATATGAGCAAATTATTTAGAAAGAGTATCTATTGAATATTGAAATATCAGTCCTTGGGCATGTTTCACAAAGTTGTGCGCAAAGTTACGCATGAATTTAAGAACTACTTGAATATGGAGAGTCAAATGGGATTCTTAATTGTTTTTAATTGCATAAAGTAAAGTTGAAATATCTATATAGATTAACATTATCATAATCAACAAAACATTTTTGTGTGAAGTGTAGTTTTCCCAACAATTTAAATGAGGGAAATAGAGTCACACTTTGTCAAAAACAAGATGAAAAACTCTCTGCATATCATTTGGCTGTTCATAGTTAAGTCATTCTTAAAGTCCTACGTAACTTCACACACAACTTATGTGAAACACCCCCCAGGTTATGAGAAGCAGAATTAGTGTAGTGACCATCCTATGTATTTCTTTTGATTCTTTTTCTCTTTTTTGATTCTTTTCTCTAATAACAATGATGAGGCAACAGGGCAATAAGAAAGTAAAAACATTTATTAACCCATTCATGACAGAAGGTCCACATTTTGTGGTTTGGCCTAATAACTTTTGATGCAGAGCTCTAAAAATCATACCAAATACATGAGCAGAAAGAGCAAAAAATTCTACACATACAGTGCCCATTTTGTTTGCATTAGTATTTGTTGTTTGATGCTGAAAATTTTTTAAAGGACAATAAGCATTAAAATCCTTAAATTGGCAATGTGATAGAAAGTTTAAAATCACCGTTTTCCCCCGCAAATTGGCAACTTTTTGTCTTCTCATCATAATTTCTGTCAATTTATATTCATTTCAGATACATGACGTTTTATAAGAAAGATGTAGCAATAAAATAAAAATGTTGGTGTTGCCAATTTGAAGTATAAAAGCTGATCAAATTAGGCTTTAAATAATTCCTGTCACGAATGGGTTAAAGCACATGACTGCCACTGCATTGAAGTCTCATCTACTCCACAAAGGACTGAAATCCTAACATGACTGCCACTGCATTGAAGTCTCATCTACTCCACAAAGGACTGAAATCCTAATGGAATATTTGAAGCTCGTTGTGATTGCCTTCAATAAAAAAAAAACTATGGCCACGGCTGAGACCACTAGAATTGTGAAGCCTGGGACAGCAATTTATGCGTTATCACCGGGAATGTGGCCACGGTCATCCTTTCTGCGTTTCGCAGAAGAAGCAATGTCATTGATCCCGCCATGAATCTACACCTAAAGTGCCTGCAGCCTAGACTACCTCCAGAGCTGGTCCAAATTGACCTTGCAGTTGCCCCCGCAATTTGAGCATGGGTCAGCAGCGGCCTTGCTACCCGGTGTAAACGGGGTCTAAGTCTTACCCAGTATGTATCTGATCAATGCCTGGATGAACCTTGCTGTTCCACATCCTGAAGTTGTGAGTTGTCTTCCAAGCTTGAACATAGCTCTCGTTGAAATCACCAATTTCATTCATTGCAAACGTACCTATAATAATAATAATAATAATAATAGATGGGATTTGTAATGCGCCAAATCCACTCTGCAGAGTGCCCAAGGCGCAGTGAAAGAAAGAAAGAGAGAGAAGAGCACAAATACAATGATAAATTAAGGAACAATTAAGAGTAGGAAGCATTGAATAGACGTGTCTTAAGGTAACGTTTAAATGTGTCAATTGAAGTGCATTCACGGATAACCAGGGGAAGATCATTCCAGAGAACAGGGCCAGCGTGAGCAAAAGCCCGTACCCCCCATGTCTTAAAGGATTTGGGAACAACTAGGGAACCAGAGTTGGATGAACGTAGGGACCTGACAGGAGTGTATCTATTGATCAGATTGATGTTGTATTGTGGAGCAGAACCGTTAATTGCATGGAATACAAGGAGAAGGATTTTGAAGATGATGCGATCGTTGACCTTCAACCAATGTAGAGATTTCAGGATGGGAGTGATATGAACATGTTTTTTAGATAGGGTAACCATACGTGCTGCAGCGTTTTGGAGCTTTTGGAGTTTAGACAACTGGGTGTTGGGTAAGTTGTAAAGCAAGGCATTCCCAAAATCAAGTCGTGAAGAAATCAGTGCATGAACTAATATTTCAGTGGCAGATTTTGACAAATATTTCCTAATGAACCCAATATTGCGGAGCTGATACCTTACGGATCTACAGATGTTGGTTATTTGACTTGACATAGACATTCCACAATCTAATCTACCTGCATGCCATGTTAAAGGAATTAAAGATAACACATCTGAATACAGTTGTCCTAAATTACCAAAACTGTAAATTAATTAAGAAGATTTCATTTAAGTAATAAAAGTTTAGCTGGAAAACAGCTGAGTTTTTTTAAATTTTTGTTCTTTTTTTCTTTGACATGTAAAACATAATCTATAAATGCAACTGTTTCGTATTTGAAGTTTTGTTTATTTTTTTTCTCCAATTGCAAATACAAGTGGCAAAGCAAACCTTCTACATCATCAACCCTATGTAAACTTGTAGGAAATCCATTCATTGAAAATTGAACCTCAAATACCTGCATGTTATACCTGTGTGATTACGAGCTCAATTTCCATCTTTATATGCTCATTACTCAGTCTTCATACCATTTTCCATTCCAATCAAACCATTCTTAGAGTAGTGTTATAATTGTACAACACCTCCCAAGATGTTTGTACACAACTCTATTAAAGGGAGCTGAACATTTGGTGACATCACAATTAGCTGCCACGGTACACGCATACTCAAATGTTAAATCAAAGCAAGTCGTGCACTACACCATCACAAGATAAGTGCTACACACACAACCACACAATTTGCAGTTGCAACTTCTTTCCATTTTTTAAACCTCGATTTGTACAATATTTTTATCTTGATTCTCATCAAACTTCTGAAGTGTTGTACAATATTCCCTATAAATATATATATACTGAATATATCCGAAAGACATGGCAAATGTAGACTCATATCTTGCCAAAGGACATTAGTGCCGCGGCAGGGATTCGAAATCCGAAAGACATGGCAAATGCAGATTCATGTCTTGCCAAAGCACATTAGTGCCGCAGCAGGGATTCGAACCCCGGACCTTGTGATTCAAAGTCCACAGACTTATCCACTATGCCATATATATATATATATATATATATTACTTATAGCGAATATTCCAATTTGTGCAATGGTATGAGATTTCCCATTCAGCGAAAGTGCGACTAACTTCTATTCAACTCACCTTTGCCTAATAGACAGTTGCTCTTTCACCTTATGCAAAGTCTCATACCACCGCACTCATGACCAGACTCTCTTTACTACTTACCAATACTGGTGCATGTTGAGACAAGGGAGAGAAGGTAAATTTTGAATTGGGCCCTGATCCATTCATCGCTGCCTTCCCATCCTAACAAATGAAGAATAAGAAGTTATTCATTACAATCAAGGTCAGACCATCTTCTTCTTTTTTTTTTCTTTTTTTTAACCCATAGCAGTACAGAGCTTTCTTGAGGTCAGAATTCATCATCTTCAATCCTCAAATTGGCAATACAAATTATATTCTTCCACGTTTACATAGCTTGAAAAAAATAAATATGGATATAACATAAACCCAAATGAAATGAAATTGTAAAATTGAATTAGAAATTGCCAATTTGAACACAGAAATAGTGATTATATATTATTCACTGCATTGCCAATTTAAAGAGTTTAATGATTAGTTACACTTAAACTGCTCTAATTCGAGAATGCCACACCATACAGCGATGGGAATGGGCTCAAATTTGTCAGTGCATTTTTCTTTTTCTGCTCATGTATGATATGTATTGCCCAACATTCTGGACCAACAGATACTGCAAAAGCATCTCCTAAAGGTGACACTGTACTTCTATGGGTTAAACAAACATATGTGCACATGTTGGTATCAATATGCCTAAAGCATTTTCATTTATCTGATGTACGATAAAAGAGCAATGTAGATAAAAGGCCTTGCTCAAGGGCATAAGTGTCGTGCCGGGGATCGAACCCCTCCAGTAGAGCATCTTACACCACTGGGCCACAGCACCTCCATCTTCTTCTTCTGCGAATCCCCCATATCATTTCAAAGAAAGGTCGACAAAATATAATTTTTTTCTGGTCCCAACATCTGGAATAGCCTCCTATTGAACATTTATTCCTGCCCTTCAGATGAATCATTCAAAAGAAATCTCCAAACTTATTGGCCGGAATTCACAAAGGTGGTTTAAATTAGTCCATGGTTTAGGCAAATTTTGTGGTGTAAGTGCGCTTGATTTAGCGCGTACACTAAGAAAGGTCCAATGATAAACGCGCGCGTGTTGCAAAGGGCGCCAAATTTACGCTTGTTACCATGGTTTAAACCACGGTTTATGCAAATTAATGCTTGTTGCCATGGTTTAGACCACAGTTTATGTAAATTAATCTAAGCATGAATTTACATAAACTGTGGTCTAAACCATGGCAACAAGCGTAAATCTAGCGCCCTTTGCCACACGCGCGCGTTTATCATTGGACCTATCTTAGTGTACGCGCTAAATCAAGCGCACTTGTACCACAAAATTTGCCTAAACCATGGACTAAATTTAAACCACCTTTGTGAATTCCAGCCCTTTTGTTTTCTTTGTGAATGTTTTTGACAAGGTGTTGTGTGGGATCTGAACGAGGTTGTATGCTGTATGACCCAGGTTTGGTTCACGTGGTGCACAACAACTTTAAACAGCCTTTACACAACAAATTAACAATGTGTATGCACTTAAAAAGCAAAATTATTATTCTGTTTCATTCATTACTGTAAAGCACTTAGAGCATGTTTATCATGTAAAGGCTTGATAAATATCAATATGTATGTATGTATATATGTGTAAGAGTACTGTAAACGCTGATATTTTCGCGTGATTAATTTTTCGCACTGAGCGACTCGAAAACATATTCGCGGGTTCTGGAATTCGCGCTGCACGATTACTCACTCCCAAAACTAAAATGCAAGATTCAATGCATGACTATTGTTTTTCTTCCCTAGCTATAACTTAGCGCTTAAATGGTCTCATTTTGATGAAAAATTAGATACACAAGTCTACACACCAGTGTGGCTTCATTTATTGTTTCACACACATGCAATCCATTCAAATGCATATGGCAGATCCACAACTAGTACACACAGGCAAGCACCCTGGATTCAAATATGCATTATATTAATCAGCTGGAGTTACAGAGTTTAAATAATTAATTTTCTATTGTGCTTTCATTTTCTAGACATGACGGAGTTTCAATAATTTTTGCTTCTATCATACGTTCACTTTTAAACATAATGGAGTTTGAATAATTTCTACTACTATCGTAAGTTTGTTTTTAAACATTACGGAGTTTAAATAATCTCTGTTTCTACCGTGCGTTCATTTTCTAGATATGATGGGGTTTAAATAAATTTAGCTTCTATCGTACGTTGTTTTTAAACATTACAGAGTTCCAATTATTGTTGCTTCTATCGTACGTTCGTTTTTAAACATTACAGAGTTTAAATAATTAATATCTATCATGCATTCATTTTCTAGACATAACGGAGTTTAAATAATTTTTGCTTCTATCCTACATTCGTTTTAAAACATTACAGAGTTTAAATAATTTTCTATCGTGCTTTCATTTTCTAGTCATGACGGAGTTTTCAATAATTTTTGCTTCTATCGTACATTCATTTTTAAAACATAATCGAGCTTTGAATAATTTTTACTACTATCATAAGTTTGTTTTTAAACATTACGGAGTTTAAATAATTTCTGTTTCTATCGTGCGTTCATTTTCTGGAGATGACGGGGTTTAAATAAATTTAGCTTCTATCGTACGTTGTTTTTAAACATTACAGAGTTCCAATTATTTTTGTTTCTATCGTACGGTCATTTTTAAACATAATGGAGTTTGAATAATTTCTACTACTATCGTAAATTTGTTTTTAAAGATGACGGAGTTTGAATAATTTCTATTTGAACAACGAATCAAGAATCGCGCATCCCCGTGCTTCGCATGTTAAAGAAGAAAGGAATTCAAAACAAAAAACACACATGTAAAGCCGAATTACAACTTTTTATTTTAAACAAATAAATATAATTCCGAATATGAATCAAAACAAATTTCGGGAAGAAAAATATCAAACGAATCCGAATTGAATCAAATCCGAATTTTGGCGATTCGTTGCAAGGATGTAAACCCTAATCAACAGTCCACTGGCAATGTCAAAATATGTATTTAACAATATAAAGTGAAATGTGTCTACAGCAGCCACCCAAAAGTAAACAAAAATGTGGCCTTTATAGACAGGGAGGTGCTATGGACAGGTTCTTACGCACACAGATTTATCTCAAAGGGAAACAATTTCAGTCAGTGGTCACTCGAGGGAGGTGGCAGCTAAAGGGAGGTGGCTGCTAGGACAGGTTATATCACTATGAACATCCCTTCACAGCTATTATGTTTAATCATGTAGTTCCAGGTGAATATGCATGTGACACCTGTTCCACATATTTTAGACATTAGCAGTGAAGGGATGTTCTTTTGACTACAAGAACCATTGTGAAGGAAAGAATGAAGGGTTGTTTATTTTGTCCGCTTTCTTTGTCCATCATGTTCATAGTGTATGTAATTTACCTGTTCCATCCAGGAATACATCACCGTTGTTGTCTGTGACGTGTTTGATTAGGAAGTCAGCGAACCTCAGATCAGCTGTGCTCAATGCAACCTGCTTCTTTAACTCAGTATCCAGGATTTGCACTTTACCTTCCTCAACCTAGATCATCAAGAAAAAAGGCAAAGCAGTATTTCAAATAGTTCTCTTCTACTTTTGAATTTCTTCTGAAAATGATACAGCCATGTTTAATATACAGCTAAAGGATCTCTCACTATGTAGGGATGAAAATATGATAATTAAGTGACAAAACTTAGGTACAAATCTGATTTTCTTCCACATCCCTGCCTGCCTGCCTGCCTGCCTGCCTGCCTTCCTCTCTTTGTTCCTTCCTTCCTGCCTCGCCACCTCCCTATCTCGCTACCTCCCTGCCTGCCTCCCACTTCTTGGTCAAGATTTAAGACTGTCATCGTGTTCCAGTTTTCACTTTTGAGAAGTTCATGAAATTCTTGGTTGAAGCATATTCAATGACAATGAGATTTGCTTATTTGTTTACAGACGAGATGCATGTGAAGAACTACTGTAAATGCAGAAATATTCTCGGTACATTAATTTTCGCGGATTTCGCGCTATTTCAACCAAGCGCGAATTCTAGAACTCGTGAAAATATTAGCACAATTTCTTACCCTTGTTTTGAACAGACGCTGATTTGCGCTTCAGCTGATGAAATGCATGTTTAAATCCATTTCAGTTTAGATTACATTTGTGTAGTTGTGTCTGCTGTATGCATTTGAATGGACAGCTTGTGTGTGAAATAATAGATGGAGCCATGCTGGTTATTCATGTTCAAATGTGACCATTTTGAGCTATACCTAGGGCAAAAAAACGATTGTCATGCACTAGAATGTCAAAATCAAATCTTGCACTTTTGTGAGTATGTGCAGCGCAAATTTAAGAACCCGCCAGTTTTTAGGTCGCTCAGCGCAAAAAAATAAACAGTGTTTACAGTACCAAAACCAGTGAAAAAATAAAACCATAAACCCTAAAAAAAACCTGCCTATCAAGTTTGACAAGAAAGTGAACCACCTGGAATTCTGCACAACATTTTGAAGATAATGATGTTCAGTGATATGGGACCCCGCAAATAACAAGTTACCAATTTAAATCAACACTCATACGATATGTCATTCAATATCATATTATCTGGACATATATGGTTAATTTAAAGGAAATTCTAAAAGTTGGGTTTTCTTTGTTTGGAAAAGCCCAGTATAAGTTAACCCATTCGTGACAGGAATTATTTAAAGCCTAATTTGATCAGCTTTTATTCTTCAAATTGGCAACAACAACATTTTTATTTTATTGCTACATTTTTCTTATAAAAGGTCATGTATCTAAAATGAATATAAATTGACAGAAATTATGATGAAAAGTCAAAAAGTTGCCAATTTGCAGGGGAAAACGGTAATTTTAAACCTTCTATCACATTGCCAATTTCAGGATTTTAATGCTTATTTTCCTGTAAAAAATTTTCAGCATCAAACAACGAATATTGACGTGACCAAAATGGGCACAGTTTGTGTAGAATTTTTTGCTCTTTCTGCTCATGTATTTGGTATGATTTTTAGGGCTTTGCATCAAAAGACATTAGGCCAAACCACAAAATGTGGACCTCTGTCATGAATGGGTTAATGTTTCAATACATCGAGTATTATGAGAAGCACTTGAAGATCAAAGTCTTTAATATCGAGGGACTTAATAGCTTGACTTCTGATTTTTTACGATGCCCCTAGGTTTTGTACAGGGACCATCAGGTTCCAGAAAGCAGTGGGTTATGAGCTAAGGCAGGTAGATCAAAGCCTTATTAAGGGACTTAAGAGATATACAAACTCTATCTGGTGAAAATGAGAAGACTGTTTTAAGTGAGCAAGAACCTGCAAAAAAAATCTGAAATACAAATGACAAACAAGACCGGAAAGAAGACAAGAGTCCAGATTGTTACTTACTTCCACGATGACATCCATGAGATGTTTGTGATGTTTGAAGAGGGCATTTGTTGCTCCGATGACAAACGACCTGACGTTGACATCCTGTAAGAGATCATGCTGCTGTAGTGCCATGTAGGGGTGACATAAGGAGCCCTGCAAGAGATTAAAAAGACGTTAAAGGTAGCCCGTCCCTTTTGCAGACCTAATTCTGAAAGTTCCCTGACTCTGTCATCATTTGAGAGAGAAACGCTATATAACCTATCCCTGAAATTGACAAAGCGTGAAATTCAGTTTTAAGGAAATAATCTTCGATAATTTGTCAGAGCTTCTTTTTTCATATCATGAAAACAGATCTGAAGATTCAAGACAGCGCACAACAAAAAGATTCACGTTATAGTGCTGCTATATGTATGTGCGGCTGAGCTAGATAGGTAGCTGGCTGTGCTACTGCCGGAGAGCTGTTATTCAAGGTTGGTAGCCAGATTTTCATCTTATATCCATAACTTAAGCAACGTATGACGGTAAGATTAAATAAACAGTATCAGGATATATCCTAAACTCATGCCAAGTTGTATGGATTTTCGTAGATCTCATTTTGTTACTTTGAAATGGGATAGACATTAGGGTTATAGTGTAAAAATGCCAGTCTGAAAGTTTCAGAGTATAATATCCACAGGAAGTATTTTTAAATATTAGAAATGTGAAGCAATGCTTGAAAAACACACGAGGGTCGGTTGCACAGACCAGACGTAAGGAGTGCGCATGCGCGCATGGCTCACCAGACCGTACTGTTTGTATTTGCGTATCACGCAGCAGATAACGGTATTTTTCATTTCGAGGAAAATGGTCCTCTTATTTATCATCTCTCGAGATTAAAAATAATAAAATCGCGGTTTGCATCTACTTACAAATTTTCATTCAAAATTATGGTTGGTTTCAGGGTTTTTGAGTACAAATACAAGTACTCATACACATGTTTCATCTTAGTTTGAGAATTTTTTAAATCAGCTGCTCACAAACTTAGCCAATACCTTTAAACTTTTCTGGCAAAAGATAACACCATCTGAATTCTGCTCCATGATATCTTACACATATGAATAAGCACATAAGGAGTTTTTCTGATAAAAGTCTACCACATAGTAGCAAGTTTGTGTAATTTCTTCCAATGCTTTTCTTTAAAGCCTCCCTATCCCTCCCCCCCCCCACAAAAAAACATTTGGAGAAAATACTCAATGCTATTGAATCCATGAAGCAGAGATCATAACTAATCAAGATACTTTTACCTTTCCAAATATTGCAAGTGGAAAGCCAAAGCGATCAAGCTCCATAGGCTCTTGCGGAGGAACGCTTGGAAGGACAACATAGTCCTCAGCTCCACTAAGTCTGTTCATCTTCATCTCACCGACACCATCTTCAAATGCCTGCGACCGCCCACTACTGACCATAGATGACCTCTGACAGCTGCCAATGCCACTATCACCAGATTGAATACTACCATAATGTTGGTTAAGACGCTTCTTGGTCTGTATATCAACATCGCTGTCTTCTTTGCCATCAAGGGATGAGTTACTGTCTTTCCTAGATTCTAAGGAGTTGCTGACTTTATCCCTTTCCTTGTGACTCCCATCAGATCTGTCCTCACTGTCCTTCTTGTTGCTTTCAAAGTAGTCTCCATAAAGTTCCTGGTCGATGAGATCTAATAGCTCTTCCTCCGGTGATGAGTCCTTTGCCATTTTCTTCTTTGATCCACCAACACCACCACTTGATCCTTGAGACGAGGACCTACTTGTTTTCCTGCTTGCACTATCTTGTTTCATCATCCCACCAGGAATATTTTCCTTGTCAAATGAACTTGTCCTTGAGATACTCTCACTGGCTTTTCCTTCTGTCTTAGATGACTTGGACAAGTCTGAACCTTCGTCCTCATTTGAGTTTGTGTTAGGGTTCCCCAGAGGCATCCTCAAGCACTTCTCACTGCTATCACTGCTCTTCTCTGGACTGCTCTCTGTGCTCTTCTGACGACTGTAGTTGGGTACATGGGACATATTCACATCCAGATATTCATCTGTGTTAATGCCATAATCTGTGAGTTCAATACTTGAGATACGAGGGTTGTAGTGCTTGGGACATGCTGATTTCTCTAGACCTCGTTCAATCATGCCTTGTGAGGAAAAAAGCAAGGAAAAAATTTACTCAACAAATCAAATCTCTCATACAATTAGTAATATGCTAGGATTGTATTTAAATGGAACCAGACTTGCAGGGGATATTATGGATATTGCAAATCAACTATTCAACGTTTGAATCTTGAATGGTCTCTATTCAACTTTTATAATATTAAATTTAAGTCATAAATATTTTCTAGATCCACTGAGGAAAAAATAAAACATATTTTTCACTCAATTCAATTACTTTAACAATCATGTACATCACCTGCACTTGTAATGATTTTAAAAAATTACACTTTCATATAATTTCTTAAATTCTGCTTCTGGGTTATCATACCCATCAACTTTGAAGATTCTTGCTGGTTACACTTTCTTGCATTGCGAGTGCATCTTGTTGAGTGGAAAGTGCAGCCTGGATATCATCAAGATACTTTTGGTGCAATTAAAACATCACATCAAGCTTAGCTCCCCTGCCTGTTTGTATTCAAACTCAAACCAATGGAAGTTATTATGTGTGAGGAAAAATCTACAATTTCAAATCTTGGAGGTGTTTCACCAAAGCTGTGCATAAAGTTGCGCATGACTTTAACCCATTCGCGACAGGAATTATTTAAAGCCTGATTTGATCAGCTTTTATTCTTCAAATTGGCAACACTGACATTTTTATTTTATTGCTACATTTTTCTTATGAAACGTCATGTATCTGAAATGAATATAAATTGACAGAAATTATGATAAGTCAAAAAGTTGCCAATTTGCAGGGGAAAACAGTGATTTTAAACTTTCTATCACATTGCCAATTTAAGGATTTTAATGCTTATTTTCCTTTAAAAAATTTTCAGCATCAAACAACGAATATTGACGCAACCAAAATGGGCACAGTTTGTGTAGAATTGTTTGCTCTTTCTGCTCATGTATTTGGTATGATTTTTAGGGCTTTGCATCAAAAGATATTAGGCCAAACCACAAAATGTGGACCCTCTGTCACGAATGGGTTAAGAATAACTATGAACAGCCAAATGGAATACCCAAAGTTTTTCCTCTTGTTTTAGCAAAGTGTGACTGTATTTCCTGTTTTATGAAATGTTTTGTTAATAGATAATGTTTATCTATACAGGGAGGTGTAACATAAAAAATACAATCAACCTTACGATTGATATCAATTGTAAGTCTATGGCAAACCATGTACTAAAGAGTTATAATTGATCAAACGATTGATTGTATCGCTTTATGTTACACCCCCCCCCCAGATATTTCAACTTTAGCTAATGTGATTGAGAATCCCATTTGGCTTTCCATATTCAAGTCATTGTTAAAGTCATAAGTAACTATGCGGACTGCTTTATGAAACATCCCTCCTGATTGACGTTCTTTTTACCTGGGAATAATGAGACAATGGCTAGAAGAGCATTGCAAAGTTTGTGAACAGGTGAGGTGTAGAACAAGATTCTTCTTTCCAACATCATTAGCTTGAATAATACCAAGATCTGAAGGGTAAAACAAAGATGAGGTATTGTATTAGAGCTAATGTACCATTTTGGTAGTAAAAAGAAAACTGTCATGAAACATACAGTCTCACATTCTCTGCCTTGCATAAGAAGATATGTATGTGAGATCGTGTGACATTCCAATTTTTATCTGCAGTGAATTTTACTGTATGCCTGAAAGGAACGCAATAGAAAAAATGACCCCTGCACGCCAACAGCTTCCCGCACAACATTCACAGTGCTTTGCATACATATTGAATGATAGAACTCTCAGTGGCTTTACACATGTGAGGGCACAGTGTGATGCACTTCAAGACTGTTGACTTTCGATCACGGCCCAGACATCAAAAGTATTTTTCGCCTCTCATTTGCTACATGTTCAACTTCTGAAGGAAAAAACTTTGCAGCATCTTTTACCTTGTTACTGAGCAGCAAAGAGTGGGAGGGGGAGGGGAGTTGGGATTTTTGAAAGGAAAATGACTAGTACTTCCTGCCAGTTAGTGTGGTAGATGGTAATAATGATCCAGTTTAAGAGCAACTTGTTTCAAGTTTGAATATACAGATGAAAACCTATAGCACTGACCAAGTTCCACAATTAAAGACCAAGAAACACTTGTGAAGTGGGAGTTGGGATTTCAAAAATCAACAATGACTAGAACTTCCTCCCTGCGTGGCTGATGGCTATAATGATCCAGTTTAAGAGCAATTAGTTTTAGAGTCTGAACATACAGATGAAAACCTACCTTGTGTTTGAAAGTGGTGACCAAGTTCCACAATGAAAGACCAAGAAACACTTGTGAAGTGGGAGTTGGGATTTCAAAAACCAACAACGACTAGAACTTTCAGCCAGTGTGGTAGATCGCTATAATGATGTAGTTAAGAGCAGCTAGTTTTAGATTCTTGAATATACGTATCAAAACCTACCTTGTGTTTGAAAGTGGTGACCAAGTTCCGCAATGAAAGACCAAGAAACACTTGTGAATCTTCTGGGATTGTCCTTGGTATGCAGTTGTTGAGATTCTCATAGAACTCCTGGACAAAAGAACAGAGAATTGAAACAGTCCATTCAGTTAACAATTTCTCTGGATAACACCTTTTGTCATGGAAATACTAATCAACGAGTAAATGACCTCCTTTGTAAATGAATTATGATCCATTAAACATTCAGAAAAAAATTACAGAATCATAATGGCACAGCAATGCAAAATCTTACAAGTAAGGGATGAATAGCAATTGGGTGATTTTCCTTTCTCTTTTTTTTTCCTTTGATCTCTTTTATTATATAAAAAATGATCAATGCATCTTCTTCTTTGGCCACAGGCGGACACACTTCGGAAAATTGAAAAGCATTTAATTGATATAAGTGTACATGTATATGTAGTTTCGCCATCATCATCACCCGACAAGAAAAGTGCGTGACCCTGCAGTGTTGGCAGTTTTTGTGTTTCGCTGATCACTTCAGTCTATAGAGTCACAACGAGTTATCATTATTTTGGGGCACGCGCGAAATAAAAGTGCGTGACCCCTGTGTGTTTTTGGCCATCATTTTTTGCCATCAAATCATCTGTTTCTTTTGTGATGCCACAATTAGCTTAATACTTTTTGAGCAGCTGAGGCCAAGCAAGTCGCCCGCGTACTGTGCATTATCCCAAAATACGCGCTAGCGCTAAAACAGGAGTGTGCGAATGCAGCTAATTTTTTTTTTAACCAAATTCTTTCTCATAGAAAGGAAAATATTATGTTCTTTATTTACAGTTAAATGGTTTCAGATGTGGAATATAAAGCAAATAATCACCTTGTTGTTTCAGGCAATGAGACAAACTATCACTTCCTCGGCAATCTAGATGTACAGGCTATCTTTCCTCAGCTTTGCTTCAGAAAGATAGCTACATCCAGATCACCTCGGAAGTGATAGTTTGACCATCACCTTCACCAACAGTGATTATTTGCTTATTATCGCTCTCCACCTGCCAGATGGAGGGTGCATGCCAATATTAAGTTTTTTACATGCTGAGTGATATAAATGATTTATATCGTGATTCTAGATTAAGATCGCAACTCAAAAGCCTCACAAATACAAATCAAGAGATAACCTAAAAATAGGGTGGAGTACCAAGTCTTGTATCATAATCAAAGTACATTCAACAGGTCAATCTAATAGATTGAATAAATCCATTTTAATCGTTAATGAAAATAACCTAACATCAATTGGCATATTTTCATTCTCAACCCTAACTTCCCATATCCATACTTGCCAACCCTGCAAGTCAAGTTCTAAACAGGGACAAATGATTAACTGTCAAAAATGAGAACATTCCTGAATTTCTTCTATATTACTATAGCCAGTTTTTACAAAAATAAGGACGCAGGGTCATCACAAGTGAAAAATTTCCTTTTCCCTAAAATAGGGACAGTTGGCAGGTATGCGTATCATATAGTTTGTATCCGCACCAGGACATTTTTGTCTCGGGGACACACAAGAAGTACATCCCAGACTAAAAAGACAACAATATTCATTATACCGTGTTTACACAGTGACTCGGCTCAGGGGTTCGACAGGTGACCCATGCTCAACACAGCAATTTTATGTCATGTAAACAGGATCAGTGTGACCCGCGAGCCGTGTTGAACACCGCTTTTTTGGATCCCCAGAATCGAAGGTTTCAATCTGCGCGAACTCGGGAAGTCATCACAATTCTACTTCCGTTCATGATCCGCGGGCTGTGTTGAACTCGCCTTTTTTATTTCCATATAAAAACGATTACAGTTGCCCTCTTCGCAGCGTTCGACCTTGCTTGAGGATTCAACACTCGAGCTGAGTCACTGTGTAAACACGGTATACGAAAGAGACTTGGAAAAATGGTGGAAAGCTGCGCTTGTTGTATAGAAAATGATACCTCACACAAAAATGTAATAAGTGATACTTAAGATTCAAGAACTATACAGATAAGTGAACCCTATACAATCAACTGGCTGGTCTCCAATAATTTATAACAATAATCATTCAGTTTTGACAAGGTAAAGTTTCATGAAAATAGAAAGTTGTAATTGTAATGGCTGATGGGCTGTGATTGAAGACAATCTTCTAGCTAAAGCTGGTATGAAAAGACAACCTTCATATCGTTGGTGGGCTGTTAAAACCTTGTATCTCAAAATTTAAACCTTTTGAGGACAGCTCAGAAAAAGCTGTATTTTCGAATTATGGCAATGGTGGCAACCTCATAATGTCTGAAAACAGTCTCCTAATTCCTGTAGAGAACTCTTACTAGGCAAAAGAAGTTTACCACTTATATCATAACTCTAAAATAGAGCTTTTTCTGAGCTGTCCTCAAAATTTTTGAATTTTGAGATACCAGGTTTTAACAGCCCACCGACAGAAGGAAATGGAATGAAATTTCATATCAGATGTACATTCCATTCCCTTTTTTCACACTGATCATAAAGTAGGCTGATAAAAAGCAATACTGAAAAAAAAATACACAATTCAATCACACGAAGGGAGAAAATAGTAAGAGTATAAAACATCAATGTTTGAAGAACAGGGAGATGTTTCTTAAATTAGTAATTGTTACCTGTTATAGTGAACTTTCTTTAAAAATAGTTTAGGTGTATATGTAGGCCTTCTATCAGATACATGTACTATTCAATTACTACGCGCTCTCTTCATGTGATTCGCTGGATAATTTACTATACTTTATTTATATTTGTATGTTTTTACCAATGTACAAAATTCTGCAATTCAGTCACTGGCTGTAAATGAAGTTTCAATTAAGTCATTATATGAATGGGCAGCCAATGGGAAGGCCATGAACATTTTGAATAATAATCCCATTATGGTCTTCAGGAGTTAGATTTAAATGCTCTGTATCAAAATTAACCCATTCGTGACAGGAATTATTTAAAGCCTAATTTGATCAGCTTTTATTCTTCAAATTGGCAACACCAATAATTCTTATTTTGCTACATTTATCTTATAAAATGTCATGTATCTGAAATGAATATAAATTGACAGAAATTATGATGAGAAGTCAAAAAATTGCCAATTTGCAGGGGAAAACAGTGATTTTAAACCTTCTATCATATTGCCAATTGAAGGATTTTAATGCTTATTTTCCTTTACAAAAATTTAAGCATCAAACAACGAATATTGACGCAACCAAAATGGGCACAGTTTGTGTAGAATTTTTTGCTCTTTCTGCTCATGTATTTGGTATGATTTTTAGGGCTTTGCATCAAAAGATATTAGGCCAAACCACAAAATGTGGACCTCTGTCATGAATGGGTTAAATTGATCACAAGTAATACCTCAGAGTAAAATGATCTCAAACTTTCAAATTAAAATACATGTATATGTACCCATTTCTGTATTGGGAAGAAAAACATAACCATTCCTAGTCAAAACGCATGGTTCAACAAGCTCATGTTCTTGTGCAGGTCTCACCGTCAGAGGGGGTATTAATCAAATGACCCCTCTTTGAAGTCTAAATTTTCTTGGAGATTACACTTATTTTGATGATATATTTTTATCCATGTTTCAATGCATCTGTTCAATTTATAGCCTGACACAGTCAATATACTCTACCCTCAATACATGCATGCATAGCTGCCCATAGGTCCAGCTTACATGTTCAACATGCAGTAGCAACGGCACCATACTGTATAATGACTCCGTAATGGAAAGTACAGAGTCATACAAGTAGGGATTTTGTCTTGAATATTTCAAGTTTAATCTTTGAAACTTTTGAAATTTGGCTTTATTTTAATACAAATGTCTTAAAAGGCCTACTCTACAGTTTTAAAAAGCATTTCATTCTTTCAATATTTCTTTAACCCATTCGTGACAGAGGGTCCACATTTTGTGGTTTGGCCTAATATCATTTGATGCAAAGCCCTAAAAATCATACCAAATACATGAGCAGAAAGAGCAAAAAATTCTACACAAACTGTGCCCATTTTGGTTGCGTCAATATTCGTTGTTTGATGCTGAAAATTTTTTACAAGAAAATAAGCATTAAAATCCTTAAACTGGCAATGTGATAGAAAGTTTAAAATCACTGTTTTCCCCTGCAAATTGGCAACTTTTTGACTTCTCATCATAATTTCTGTCAATTTATATTCATTTCAGATACATGACGTTTTATAAGGAAAATGTAGCAATAAAATAAAAATGTTGGGGTTGTCAATTTGAAGAATAAAAGCTCATCAAATTAGGCTTTAAATAATTCCTGTCACGAATGGGTTAAATTCCTTCATTCATTCTTGAACAAGATGAGACTACATCTCCTATATGCCTCCACAGATAGTCAGCTACATGTGACTTCATAGCTCAAACTGATTTTGAATTATTATGATAATCAGAATGTAAGACATAAATAAACCAATACCTGAATGTTAACAGGCCTCTTACTTAACAATCCATAAGTCTGATCACTTTGTCTTCTCATAATCATGCAAACAAATAGTTGAAATATCGTGCTAACAAAACAAATCTTTGATTTCATGCATATTGACCGCTCTGACCTTTGACCTACATGTACAAAAGTACCCAAAATCTATTCAGATTGACTTCCTAGATCTAAACTATCCTGAATTTTTTTTTTTCTTAATTCAAATTGAACTGTGCTGTCAAGTGTTTCAGACAATTTTTAGGCAATTTCAAATGCTATATGATTCAACTGAAAAATCAAATATCATTTTCAAAAGAAAATGAAAAATTAGGGTAATCCTTTTCAGAAGGAAGGGAATGGGCAAAGGATATTTGTGTCTGAATGTGTGCTTGCGTTTCTGCTTATTATGGAAAGGAATCCTGGCAATTTAATATTTAATATCTGAATTATCCTGAAATATATTTGTACTTTGAAGTGAATCTCAGTGTCAAGCACTTTACACAAATTAAGGTATACAGAATATAGCTACATGTATATTTTCAAATATAAGTTTATGTTTTAATAACACCATTAAAAGAACATGAAATTAGGGTAGTCTCTTTCAAAAGGAAGGGGATTAGCATCAAGGACGAAATATTTCTGGAGATATTAGTGTCTGTCTGTCTGCTTGTCTAGGTGAAGGATCCCTGGTGAATTAATGTCATTCCATACCTGGAGTATTTTTGTCTTAGAGAAATCCCTCTCACAGAAGTATGCATGAGTGATGAGTTCAAGCTTTGCCTGGATCAGACCATACAGCGGCTATGAGCAATGAGAAAGAAAATGAAAAGAGAGAGACAAGAGTTAAAGGGGGGTATCCAATGCTGAAACAATGTTAGCTCATTTAAAAGAGCATGATTTTATTAGCAGAAAATCATCTGCCTAAAGTTTTTTAAAAGGTCCTCTTGCCAAGAAAACCCCAAATGTGGTAAGATTTCGGGATATTTTGACCCCTCAGCTGTGACCCAGTTTCAGCTGGGTACCCACTTTGATAAAATGACGTCAAAGTGGGTACCTTGTTGCGCACTTCTAGCAAAATGCGCGCAAGGTTTAATACATATTGTGCAGTCTAACGCGCAGCACAACTGCAATGTGCGAAGCTGGGCACCCATTATTACGTCATACCTCATACTCAAGTTTTTTGGTCAGCTTATAACTTTTTATGAGAAAATTAACCAAAATGCATTGATTTGGACTGAAAATCATCATATTTTTAATGTCATTCTTCTTAGAATTCTATTCTCGATCATATATCAAAATTTTGTTTACCATTGTGTAATCACTTTAAGGGGTGTTCAGATAAGAGGCAACATTGTGGCACCACAAAATTTGTATTGTTCAGATATGGCAAGGCATTGTGGCACCACTTATGTTAATGAATGCGCATTACGCATCAACCCTCAAATAAAAGAGAACTTTGTTGAAACTTGCACAGACAATCTCATGACAACATATCTTGCACTAACTTTTTAGGGATTTGACTGGTGCGCATTTTTTGCAGCCAGGCAGCCAAAAAAAGGTCGGGGGTTCGATCCCCGCGGTTTGGCACTTATGCCCTTGAGCAAGGCATTTTATCTACATTGCTCTTTCATCATACATAAATATGAAATAAAAATGAAAATGCTATAGGCATTATTGATACCAACATGTGCACATGCTTTTAAAAAAAAAATAATAATAAAATGTGTCCTGCCTCGGCAACATTTTTTTGTCGCCTCATACCCCACTGACTTTGTAAACGAAAATGTTGCGGGGATTTTGTGGCGCCACAATGTCGCCTTACATCTGAATGTGCCTTTGGGGTTATAAAATACAGAGGCAATTCACCTTCTGTAAAATAATTGTATATTTTATTAGGCTGGTGACTTTATTAAGAGTAGCTTCCATAGCTTCTGTAAAAAGGAAATTATAAAACTATGTTAAATCAGAATTATTCACTATCAAACTTTGACTGGATAGATTTATTATAGTTTTGGTTATTTGAGCACTTGCCAAGTAATTTAGGTTTACAAATGTAATTTTGTCTTTATTAATATTAAAAAAAAATAATGGCTAATGATTAATTACTAGGATAAAACTAAACCACAATAACCATATCTCACAAGCCAATGGGTACACATTACTTTGTGTAAGACTACAAAAGGCTACAGAATGCTACATACATTTCAGTACACTGTTTATGTTTGTTTCTACAGCTGGTCAAGATTTTGCCACATTATAGATCTTCTTTTCAATTCTTCAAGCCTTGAAAATGTATTAGTTAATACACTCATTTCAATATACTTTGTTATCTTGTTATTTAATTTGAATTAATGCAAATTAATGCAAAAAACATACTAGTCTCTAGTCAATTATTTAAGATCTTCCAGTTTGTTTATGAAACACACTGTGAAAAAAACAAATATACACTTTACTCTTAACATTCATGTGAAAAGTTTCTGTAAATACTGTATGTACTTTGGAATGCATTCATGTAAACAGGAATATCGTAAACAACTTTAGAAAGTCAAGGAGAGGAGAAAGACGATCTTATTTTAGGCACCCAGCCGTCACTTTTATTTGTCCCTATGAAATTACATATTGCTGTCATATCGCTTTCTTGGCCCACAACTAGACATTATATTGGGTGTGTTTTTCCGAGATTAATCAGCATTTTGGGTATTTGCCAATCCATACGAAGATCTCCCTTCCAGATACACTGATCCTTGAGAATATCAGTTTAAAGGTACTTCTTAAGCTGTCATAATGAAATTGCATTTAAGACAAACTTAGGGGATTTTTTTTTTTTTTTTTTGAGATAACTAATGCAGTATATAAGTTGTTTGGGCAAGCCAATAAAATCGTGAGATGGAAAACCTCTAAATAACTTCTCCACATACATGTACATGTTTTAAAAAAATCTGGTGATCCTTGGAAAGATCTATTACCTTAAAAGTACATTTGTAGTTCTCACAATAAAACTGCCTCCAGCAAAGAACTTGGAAAATATTTTTTTTTTTTTGGAGAACTAATTGAAGTAAATGGGTATTAAAATGTAAACTACATGTAGAAAAATACCAACAACATCATGGAATAAGAAACCCCAAAATTAAAAACATCTACAAGTAGACTTATATGTACAATGAAACCTCAGAAACTATATCTATTATATCTTTCTGTCTTCCTTGTATTTCAGAAAGTGTACTCAAGGCTGTATGCAGGCATTTTTTCGGGGGGGGGGGGGGGGGGGGGGAGGGGGGGCACCAATACATGTATGTTCAATATTCGAGGGAACACTTAAAGCGAGGGTCAAAGTGGAAAAAGGGGAAAGGAAAGTAACAAAAAGGTGAAAATCAAAGGTCACATTGATTTTATGATATTCAGCAATACCTTTTTGATTTATACATGTAGATAATACATGAAATCATCTTTATGACTATTTCATGAAAATTGCATTCTGAGATGAATGCATGAGTATCTTATAGTAAGAAGCAATACTACCTCGAAAGAGGAAGTCCATTCTCATAATCTTATCAAAAGTAGAAAAATGAGACTACATGTACAACTACATCAGTGAAAGTTTGAGAAAAACTTGACAAAGGATATGAGCTTATCGTTTCCTTCTAATCTTTCTGCTTTAACTAAAACCTACTTACTTTCAGAGAGGATCCTTCCCTTGAGTAATTTTCCATAAATTGTAATGTGATTTGTCACGTACATGTACATGAACCACAATAGTTACAGAAAATATATGTACGTGCCTACATGTACGTATATGGTAATTGACTGACTGATTAAAGTTTCTAAAGAACATGAATTCTGAGGGAAAAAAATCCTTCAGTATTCCTCCTTTCATTATTGTTCCTTTTCCCATTAATTTACATAGTTGTTTTCCTTGTACATGATGTAGATCACTTCCTTGTTGCTTAATACCATGAATCATCCTACTCAATTATGAAGAAAGTTATTAGTATCAATATACATGTCATTAAGGTGGCCTGTATGACTACATGTGCATTCATACTAATCCCTTCACTGTCATCCAACCAATACTACTTAAGTATTGTTTAGACAAGCTTTGAAAGTGAGAGATCAGGACAAGACTTCAAAATAAGATTTTCTGCATTTGTCAATGATGTAAACAGTTTTTGCAGACACACACACGATTTGCAAAAGGATGCGAATGTTAAAAACTTAGAAGGATCCAATATTTGCATTTTAAGCTCCAAACACCGGCGTAAATCCACTTTGAGGAGTGGGGGGGGGGATGATAAACTTTTCTGATGATTTTTTTTTTTCTGTCGATCTCACACTTAAATATAAGCACACACCCTCACCGTTCCGCACAGACCCCCTTACACACATTTTAATATCTATTTTGCAAGCGAGTGAGCGAGCCAAAATAACCACTTTTCTGGTTTTTAATCGCATTTTCGAACAGAAATTCTAAAATATAACGAGCGAGCGAGCCCAAAATAACCACTTTTCTCATTTTCAATTGCATTTTCGAATAGAAATTCTAAAATATGATGAGCGAGCGAAGCGAGCAAGCCCAAAATTACCACTTTTTTTGGTTTTCAATCTCATTTTCAAATAGAAATTCTAAAATATGATGTGTTTATGACAGATATTCAAAGTGTTTACTAACTGATTATTTAAGATATATTTTCTTCCTTAAAAAGTGGGGGGATATTTATACATGCCATCCCCCCTCCCCCCCCCCCCCCATGGGATTTACGCCAATGGCTTCAAAAGTTTGTCACTCTTGGATTAAGCTGCAATAATATTGTGGTATTGACATACATATGCCAGGTAATCTGTCATGTAACATGTAACACTTACCAGCTTACTCAGCACACAAACACACTTCTGTACAGTTCCCCTTGTTACATCTGCAGTCTTTGATATAAGATCCTAAAACATGAGAAAGGAAGAAACA
>CM057167.1:674724-758215 GCA_029962745.1 Echinometra lucunter | reverse complement strand
TCTTCTTCTTCTTCTTCTTCTTCTTCTTCTTCTTCTTCTTTCATCACTATTATTACTATTATAGAATTATACATATCAGATAAAGAATGAGCTCAGTGACAGAGTCTTTGGTATACTGGTCAATCCATGCATTCCAGTGCAAAATGCATTTCAGTTTAGTACGCATTAAAAAGGAGGGGAAAAAAAAAACCCTCTTGTGTAAACAGATGGCGATGTTAAATTTTGAAAAAAGGAGGAAAATGAATTCCTAAACTTGCAAGTACTTCACAGCTTGGAGAAGATTTAAGTAGGCTTTACAAGAAAAGATGTGAAAAATTACAATGTTCTTGCACAGATCTATATGTATCTCTCAATTTTATGTTAACCCATAGAGGTACAGTTTCTCCTTTAGGAGACGCTTTGGTAGTATCTGCTGATCCAGAATTGGGCATTATACACTATACATGAGTAGAAAGAGAACAATTCACTGAGGCCATTCCCAATGCAGTATGTTGCTGCATTTTCGATTTAGAGCAGTTTGAATGTAATTAATCATTAAACTCTTTAAATTGGCACAGTGAATATTATATAATCACTATTTTTGTGTTTAAATTGGCAGTTTCAGCTTAAATTTTGCAATTATAATTCATTTTGGTTTATGTTATATCTATATTTATTTTTTTCAAATTACATGTATGTAAGAGTGGAAAAAAAAATATCTGTTGCCATTTTGAGGATTTAACCCATAGAAGTACAGAGCTTTTTAGAGGTCTAAATTAATCATCTTCAATCCTCAAATTGGCAACAAATATTATTTACCATTGTGTAATCACTTTAAAAAAAGAAGAAACTTTATTATCTTAACATGGATTTTGATACCGTAGATTGAGGAAGGAGCATTAGGAGTATCAAGACAATGAAGACATTTAAGTAAAAAAGAAGCGAAACAAGAAATACAATACAGACAATTATGCTTAAGGGGCCTAAGTGGAACATTCACATCCATCATCCATGTATCAGCTATGTATCTGTAGCTACATGTTTTCTATTTGGGGGTAATTAGAGAGCTCAAAAGAGACAATTTGTGATATTAATTTCAGACCGATCATTATCACATAATGGATAATGCTTCATTTCCTCACATGTGTCTCTGTTAACCCATAGAAGTACAAAGCTTTTTTAACAGAGGTCTACATTAATCATCTCCATTCCTCAAATTGACTACAAATATAATTATTTTTTTTTGCCATTCTTACATAATTTGAAAAAAAATAATTATAACATGAACCAAAATGAATTATGACTGCTAAATTTAAGCTGAAACTGCTAATTTGAACACGGAAATAGTGATTATATGATATTCACTGCATTGCCAATTTCAAGAGTTTAATGATTAGTTGCATTTTAATAAGCTGCTTTGATTCCAAAACCAAACAACAACACACTGCATTGGGAATGGACTCAAAACTTTCAGTGAATTTTTTTTCTTTCTGCTCATGTATAGTGTGTAATGTCCAGCATTCTGGATCAGCAGATACTGCCAAAGCATCTCCTAAAGGAGACACTGTACCTCTGAGTTAATATGCTCAGCAGCAAATCAAGCACACTTCAGTAATCAATACCGAGTAATTTTGTGTGATTTATGTACATGTATTTTATTTTCATAAAATTTGTGTATTGTTGTTCAATATTTGTATTCATAGTGTATTTTCTATTGTTTTTAATTGTTACATTGTAAATCAGCCAAGTAGCTGAACTGAGCTTTTACTGTGTATAAATAAATATATCAAATCAAATCAAATCAAATCAAATCAAATATGTAATAAATGACTTTAACAGGAATAACACTCAATGCCTCTCTCTCTCTCTCATCATATTCATTCCTGTCTTTTTCTTTTTCTTTCAATTTCCCCTACTCTTAATTTAAGAAATTACATTGCATTATACGACACTTAGTTGTTGTTTTTTTTTAATCTTGTTATGATCATCCATTATTTCTGATAATTTGCAATTACTGTATGTACAATTACCAATATTCTGCTTCATATGTTTTTTCTAATACTTCTCTATTCAGCTTTCATCGTTTTCTTTCTTTCTCACTTACTTTGTTTACTTCTACATGCATATCTTTACCTTACTGTACATGTATATGCATATTGTTGTCTATGCTTGTTTCTCAACGTTTCTATTCTCTCTTCAATTCATGTTATGTTTCATGTACAATGAGTTTTGCATTTCAAGATGCTTTTACTATCTTTTATCTATCAAAAATTAGGGGGGGGGGGCAGACATGTCCCCTAAATTTCAAGCTGAGGACCTGATTGACGCCCATGTAATAGCGGCGTAGCAACTCACCTGTGCTTTGATCTGTCTGTAGCAGGATACCCCATAGATCGTAGACATACAACCCCCTCTTCCAGGAAGATGAAAATATATGGTATCTGAAAAATAAAAAAGAAAGATGAGAATCTACGGTTGCATCCAATGTACATGTGCATGTACATATTAACCCATTCATGACAGAGGTCCACATTTTGTGGTTTGGCCTAATATCTTTTGATGCAGAGCCTGTGTGGATTTTTTTCTAGTGAGAACCCTGAGTATATGATTCTGAATCTACAAACACAGCAAAATGTCCTTTGATGATTGGTATGCTTTAAACCCAAATTAAGTTCAAAGCTTTCTCTAATATTACCATTCTCCAATTTTTTAAATTAGAACTTTGTCTTTTCTTTAGTTCAATGAAAATTATGACATAGGCACTGCTTCTTTAATACTGATCAAAGGAAAACTTTCTTCACAACAAACTATCAATTTACAAAACAAAACAAAAAAAATAATAATGATAAAGAGATGGCTACTAAATTCTCTTAATTCCTATAGGAGGCCATCCGGTTCACGTAAGCAATGAGCTAAGACAGATCATGGGCTGTATGGACTGTCTACTCTCGGTATGTATACATGTACTTGTATAACAATTCAGATCATGTGCTTCCATTAGAATGAATGATTTAAGTTTTGATGATGTAAATGTAGTACCCTATTTTACTCAAGTTTATACAGAGATGATTTATAGTCATAAGACTATAGTTTCATATCCCATCCACAGGGATGCTGGTTTCCATCTTTTGTCAAGTGACAACTATAGTTCATGTATGTATTGAAATAAATTGAATTGAATTGAATTGAAATAGTTTATTGCAGTAAAAACATTGAATGAGCAGCTCAAGGGCTGAACAGATTCAATTTACAATGTAAATTCCACAGGGATGCAGGTTTCCATCTTTTATCAAGTGACAACTACAGTTCATGTATGTATTGAAATAAATTGAATTGAATTGAAGTGAATTGAATTGAAAATGGTTTATTGGCAATTATTGCAGTAAAAAACATTGGAAGAGCAGCCCAAGGGCTGAACAGATTCAATTTACAATGTAAATTCAAATAGTACATGTAAGTACATACCAATCACATACATGTATATACAGAATTTACTAAAAACCAATTGAAAATAATCAAATCTACAGCAGAAAATGAATCTAAAAACAATTCAATGAAAACAATTTTATTTCATCAGAAGAAAAGTAAAAAAAGAAAAAGAAAAGGCAGAGAGTACAAAAGAGGAAGAGAGGAATAGAGTGAAGAAAAGGAATAATGGAGCATACAGATATATGTAAAATAAGGAAAAGAGAAAGAGGAAGGAAAGAAAAAAGGAGAAGAAAGAAGAGAGAGGAAGGAAAGAAAAAGGAGCAGACAGAGAGAGAAAAATAAAAAGGAGATAGAGAACCACGAATGGTATCAGTATACGTGAGTCAATAAAACCACAATTTTCATTTGTTCATTGTTTAAAAATAAAAAAGTTAGAAAGCAAATATGGATGTGTTTTACATGGTTTTGTATAGTAACCCTTTCCAGAACATTTTTGTACACCGTCCTTTCTTCTGTTGAACTCTTTAAGAACCTTTTTTCATTGTAGTTAAAAGGAGAATGCAACCCAGACATCAGTGTGATTCCAGTGAATGAAGAAAAACAAGAAGAATAAACAGTGATAGTTTGAGGAAAATCGGACAATTTGTTCAAGAGTTATGAACTTTGAAAGTTTAAGTTAATTCTTATTTTAGGGATCCTTACATGTATATTGACAACTTTGCCAGCATCTGTGATGTCATCATGGACAACTCTACATTCATTTTGTACAAAGAATTCAAAATTTTCTTTATTTTCAAGAGAAATAAAAATTATTTTGATTTATTGTTTGAGTATGACATGGCTATATCAATTCTGCAAGCATATTGGAAAGAATTATGTTGATTCCTGACTTGAAATTTCATATAAATCAATTTTTTTGAAAAATTGTGTACAAAATGACTTGAGAGTTGTCCATGATGACATCACAGATGCTGGCAAAGTTGCGAACTCAAAGATCCTCATAATAGGGATTTAGTGAAACTTTCAAAATTCATAACTTTTGAACAGATTGTCCAATTTTGCTCAAACTTTCACTGTTCACTCTTCTAGGTCATCTTTATTCACTAAGAGCACATTGATGCTGGGGTTGCATTCTCCTCTGCATTGCATGTACAGAAGCATACTACACTGTACATGTATGTTTAATATCCTACAAAAGTAATGTCCAGATTTGTTTTGTGATTTGTTTTCTTTTGAATTTAGTCTGACTTAAATCATTGCAACTATGAATAGAGGAGTTGAAGCACCCTAGAACCAGTCCAAGAGCACTCCATGGCACTCTTAAAATTCAAACCAAATACATCAGCAGAAAGAGAAGGGGAAAAAAAATCTACACACACTGTGCCCAATTTGGTTGTGTCAATATTTCTTGTTTAATCCTGAAAATTTTCTAGAGAAAAACAAGCATTAAAATCCTTAAATTGGTAATGCAATGGAAAGTTTAAAATTATTGTTTTCCCCTGCAAATTGGAAACTTTTTGACTTCTCATCAAACTTTCTGTCAATTAATATTTATTTCAGATACCGGTATATGAGTTTTATAAGAAAAATGTAGCAATTAAAAACTAGATGAATCTTTGACCACGCGTGGTCGAACTTTATGCCTCCGCCATTACCTTCACGTTGATTTATTTTCATTTATACAATGACATCTTTGACCTTGACCTTTGACCTTGTGACCCCCAAATCTAATGAGAGCATTGCCGTTTCCATATGCATACATGAGCCAAGTTTGTTGAACTGTCAAATGGTTACTGTGTTATCACAAGAACGAACCATTTCTATGTACATAATGACCTCTATGACCTTTGACCTTTGACCTTGAGACCCCAAAATCTAATCAGATCATTGTCCCTCCCATATGCATAACTGTGCCAAGTTTGAGGTTGATAGGTCAAATGGTTCTTAAGTTATCGCGAGAACGAGCCATTTTTATGTGTTTTATTAGCTCTATGACCTTGACCTTTGACCTTGTGACCCCAAAATCTAATCAGATCATTGTCCCTCCCATATGCATACCTGTGCCAAGTTTGAGGTTGATAGGTCAAATGGTTCTTAAGTTATCGTGAGAACAAGCCATTTTTATGTGTTTTATTACCTCTATGACCTTGACCTTTGACCTTGAGACCCCCAAAATCTAATCAGATCATTGTCCCTCCCATATGCATACCTATGCCAAGTTTGAGATTGATCTGTCAAATGGTTCTTAAGTTATCGTGAGAACGAGCCATTTTTATGTGTTTTATTACCTCTATGACCTTGACTTTTGACCTTGAGACTCCAAAATCTAATCAGATCATTGTCCCTCCCATATGCATACACGAGCCAAGTTTGAAGTTGATCCGTCAAACGGTTCTTGAGTTATCGCGAGAACGAAAACGGGACGGACGGACGGACGGACGGACGGACGGACGACCCGAAAACATAATGCCTCCGGCAACCACCTACGGTGGGCAGAGGCATGAAAAGGTGTTGGTGTTGTCAATTTAAAGAATACATTGTAAATGCTAATCAAATTAGGCTTCAAATAATTCCTATCAGGAATGTGTTAAGAGGATCTTTTTGCTTACCATCTTCATAGTTGTGAGCCCCATCAGGTAGAGCTAGGAATGGTAGATGTTTCCACTCATTAGGGACTTCATGACTATCCTCTGGCTGCCCTTCAATCAGGGGTGGATATGAAAAATCAACCTGAGAAACACACAAAAAAAATAATAAAATAAAAGATGCCAAGTAAATATACGTATACATGTACATGAAAAACACTTACTGTAACAACTAGATTTCAGAAGTTACATCACTACATCGATTCATAATTTCATTTACATATATTTTACTCCTAGCTACTACATATATGAACTGCAGGGAAAAAATTGATACCTTCTTTTCAGGGGCTACCTTTTGAGCCCAACCACCCTAATTTTCTACATTGTATTACAATTAACATTGGACCCTATGAGAATTTCAGGGGCTCCTTTTAAGTTTTCCAGGGCTCTTTTGGGCATTTCGAGGGCGAATTCGCCCTGAGCCCTCGTGTATTTTTTCCCTGATGCACTGAATTCCTTGCAGGGAGTCACAAAGAGTGTTCCAAACACTGAGGGTGACAACAGAATGGGGGATGGGGAGGCACCCACAAGTGAAACAGCTCCTCCTCAATATACTACATGTATACACATGTAGATGTACTGTAAATATACATGTAAATTTCACACATTGAGAGATCTGTATAATAGCAACAAAAGGAATTCTTCTTTTTTGCAGGAAAATGAATGCAAATTATTAGAGAGCAACTTTTGAAGATGCACAACTTTTGGCTATTGCTAATAGAGTTTGTCTCTCATTTTACCCACTGATACATGTACATGTAGATGCTCTTCTTCTGTGGGGTGGGGGGGGGAGGGGGAAGGAGATTGCCCCTATCTCCTGGGGAGCGTTTCATGAAAGGACTTGTCGGATGTTTTATCCGACAGTTGCCATAGTAACAATGCTTCTCAGCCAATCAAAATCAAGGAAAAATGTCGGATCTGACAACTTGTCAGACAACAAATGTCGATGAAACGCCCCCCAGGTTGAGATCAAATCTTCTTGATGACACAATTTGCTCATGGGAGCAGACCTACATGTCTGTTTCAGTCTATGGGTGTTTAGGGATAGATCCTAAACTTGATAGGTTCATGACTCACATAGAATCTCCTGATCCCTCTAATACTCGCATTCAGACTACGCAGCAGACATACACTATGAACATGGCGGACAAAGAAAGCGGACAAAATAAACAACCTCTCATTCTACCCTTCACAATGGTTCTGGTAGTCAAAAGAACATCCCTTCACAGCTATTATGTTTAATCATGTAGTTCCAGGTGAATATGCATGTGACATATTTTAGACAAAAGCAGTGAAGGGATGTTCTTTTGACTGCCAGAACCATTGTGAAGGGTAAAATGAGGGGTTGTTTATTTTGTCCGCTTTCTTTGTCCCTTTATGTTCATAGTGATATAATGTACACTGTAAAAGAATTTGCACAACAAAATTTCTTTTCATCATGTTTTGTAGCAAAAGGCAAAGTAACAGAAACAGTGCATAACTACGCTGTAGGAGAACCAGCTTTTGGGGAGGACAGCCGACACCATATGTTTGGTATCATCATATTGCAGGGATGTCATGGTGAAACTACCTGGTCATTCTGAACACACACACTAGACAAATGACAAGTACATGTATTGTGTCACATGCTTTGTTAGTGTCAGACTACAAAAATTAATTTACTTTCACATCTACATGTACCGGTAGGTTACAGTTCGTTATTCCGAAGGTTGTTATTTCGAAGGTTCGTTATTCCGAAGGTTTGTTAATCCGAAAACAAAATGAGGTTCGTTATTCCAAAGGTTTGTTTGTCCAAAAATGAAATAAGATTCGTTGGTCATGACAAGACAAATGGACAGGAGGAGAGGAATGATGAAAAAGGAAAGAACAAATAAAAAAGGAAAGTAAAATAAAAAAAACTAAGCAAAAATAAAAGTGTACAGCAGCCAACCTACAGGAGATGAAATACATTTAAATTAAATTTAATTTAAACTACAATGTATGAGTACATTTTGTCTGTTCAGAGCCAGAAGGGCTACATGTATGTGTTAAAGGGAAAGTCTACCCTAGAAGTTTCACTATTTCAATAAAAGGAGATAACTTTGAATGTTCAGCATTTTAAAAAAGAAATGAGCAAAATCAGTCAAAGAATAAGAAAATTACACTCATTTACATTTTCTAGTAAACTACTCTTGGCTCTGAAAATTGGCAACACTGATGACATCATATATGCGAGCAGGTCTCCATTCACTTTATACATGAAATTTCACATTTTCCAATTTTCTTGGAAGTTACACATGCTCTATACCCCATAGTCAAAGTATGTTATGTAAAAAGCAATTGTTCTGAACATACATTGACTTTAGGGGTTAGAAAATGTATAACTTCCAAGAAAACTGAGAAAATGTGAAATTTCATGTACAAAGTGAATGGAGACCTGCTCGCATATGATGTTATCAGTGTTGCTAATTTGCAGAGCTCAGAGTAGTTTCCTAGAAAATGTAAATGAGTGTAATTTTCTTATTCTTTGACCGATTTTGCTCATTTCTTTTTTACAATGCTGTTCAAATTTAACTCCTTTAATTGAAACAGTGAAACTTCTGGGGTGGACTTTGCCTTTAAACTGTACATGTATGAGTACATTTTGTCTGTTCAGAGCCAGAAGGTAGTGGCTACATGTATGTGTTAAAGCATAGGAGTAAACACCCTTCTAGCTCCAAACAGATGATTTATTGAAATGTATGGAGATTTGTTCAGCTAAGGACAGAAAACAGGTTTGAATATAAAACTGACTAATTAATTTAACCCACAGAGGTACAGTGTCACCTTTAGGATATGCTTTTGCAGTATCTGTTGGTCCAGAATGTTGGGCAGTACATATCATACATGAGCAGAAAAAGAAAAATGCACTGACAAATTTGAGCCCATTCCCATCGCTGTATGGTGTGGCATTCTCGAATTAGAGCAGTTTAAGTGTAACTAATCATTAAACTCTTTAAATTGGCAATGCAGTGAATAATATATAATCACTATTTCTGTGTTCAAATTGGCAATTTCTGATTCAATTCTACAATTATATTTCATTTTGGTTTATGTTATATCCATATTTATTTATTTCAAGCTATGTAAATGTGGAAAAAAATAATTTGTATTGCCAATTTGAGGATTGAAGATGATTAATTTTGACCTCAAGAAAGCTCTGTACTGCTATGGGTTAAAACCATGTTTATCTCAGATGCAGACTTGCAAAAAAAAGATCAAATTACACATGTACATGTACTTCTCCATCATTTATTTGATTTTGAAATTATTGGTCCCCTCTGACATAAATACACACAAAACCCACGAATATAAGGAAACAAAATATGCCCCACTCATTTCAGACATAAAATCTAAAGGATATTCCGTACAATACTTTGTGATGAGGTGGGATTTAGGGGGTACATTTCTCCCGATAATGCCAAACGATTGAAAATGCTGCTACATGAATTTGACACACCAACTAAATTCCAAACTTTTTGGAACAACTTATCAAAATTAGCCGTGACATCATCATTCGTAATTTACTTCCCCCCCCAAAAAAAAAAGTGAAATGGGAAACTCAGATTCCTCTGTGTGTATCAGTATGAAGGTGTAGTAAAAGTGTAAGGCCAGGTGTAAAGATTTAGAATGATTTCTCACATATATAAATTTCTTTTTTGAATAATATATGATCAAAAAAGGGCTAGCCTCAAATTTTCGTGAAACATATTAAACTCAGAATGCTAGATAGAATGCTATTATAGGGAAATATATTTCAATTAGAATATTTCTTTTCTGACTATTTTTATGTACAAGATGGTATGATTTAAATTTTGGTTAAGCTTATTTGATGTTTTTGTATCGTATATTAGAATTTGTATCTAAACCAAAAGAACATATAATTTTTTATGACTTTCGATGGTGAAATATGTTTTTTTTTTTATCAATTCTTAATTTTGTTACTTTTCATGTTATCTGCCCTGCATAGGTCATCAATCTGGCCAAGTCCTGGGCTTTTACTGTAACCCGTTGTTTTTGCGCTGTATACATTCCTAAGTCAAACTCTGTTCCTTTATTGTTCTCAATAAAGTGATGTATTAAACAAAAAAGTACCAGTTTAGCCTTATCTGTTTTCTTTTTTAATTGCTTTACTTTATAGTTTGATTTGATTGGCTAAGAACCAATAATAGATGCTTTATGAGTTCAATAATGGCAGATCTGGTTCTCTGCCAATATTTTATTTTCCTGTGGTTTTCACTTGGGCCTCCAAGTGAGCTTGACTCAGAAATGGGCAAAAAGTACTCCTAAGAATCTGTACTGCCATAAAAACTGTAAAGTTCAATGCAGACCTGACAAAAATACAAAAGGTAGAGATGAGTGATTTATTTTATATAGGCAATTCATGAAACTACATATGTTTGATGGAGGAATTACAGAATCACCCAATGGCAATGCAGGCATGTGTGTGAACACAGAACATGAAGAATCCAAGTACAGTTTAATTTGCTAGTATTTTCTATACATTACATACATATATGTAAAGCAATGGCAGATAATGCATTGAAATTTGGTTATCTTTTTTTTTTAGTTTACAAGGGAGCTGAGGAAAAAAATAAGAAATCCTCAAGAGAAGGGGTCATGAAATTATGCACGTTTTTAAATTTACATTTTCCAGCTGTTTCTTTACAATTCAAACATCTGTTTGATCGGCAATGGAGGACAGAGAGAAGGTATGATAATAATGTATACCGAACTCATTTAAAGGGTAAGTCCACCCTAGAAATTTAACTGTTTCAATAAAAGGAGATAAATTTGAACAGCATTTTAAAAAATAAATAAGCAAAATCGGTCAAAGAATAAGAAAATTACACTCATTTACATTTTCTAGTAAACTACTCTCGGCTCTGCAAATTGGCAACACTGATGACATCATATACGAGCAGGTCTCCATTCACTTTGTACATGAAATTTCACATTTTTCTCAATTTTCTTGGAAGTTACACATTTTCTAACCCCCATAGTCAATGTATGTTCATAAGAATTGCTTTTTAAATAACATACTTTGACTATGGGGTAAGAAAATGTTCAACTTCCAAGAAAATTGAGAAAATGTGAAATTTCATGTACAAAGTGAATGGAGAGCTGCTTGCACATGATGTCATCAGTGTTGCCAATTTGCAGAGCCGAGAGTAATTTAATAGAAAATGTAAATGAGTGTAATTTTCTTATTCTTTGACCGATTTTGCCCATTTCTTTTTTAAAATGCTGTTCAAATTTATTTCCTTTTATTGAAATAGTGAAATTTCTAGAGTGGACTTTCCCTTCAAGTTTGCAGGTACTGTACATGTACATGTACACCTCCAAAATTTACAAACATCTGACAGAAAAGGAGTAGACTGTTTTCCTCATATTCTCTTATAAACATGTACTGTACATGGTACATGTAAGCCAGGGGCGCATTTCATGAAACCAACTCTATGACAGTCATATCTCTTGTCAATGATCTACAGAGATGTCATGAAGCTGTCAAAGTGTTTCACGAAAGCCTGACAACTCTCAAATTCGTGATATCAATACTACCACCTAGAAAAAATAGTCTTTATCACAATCCACTAGATTTATCGTCAATTATCCAAATACGATTTTAAACTCACTTTCGCAAGAACTGTCCCAAAATCTAGAAAACATCAATGAGAATTTTTGAAAATAATACAGAGATTGCATTCATGAATATACGAAAAAATTTAGTTAATATTAACATCTAGAAATTACTAAAAATTTAAAAACTAAAATGTGATGTTGTGATTTGCAAATCTAGATTTGTAATTTGGAAGATACCATAATTGACAGATTATTTAAGACCTTAAGTCTGTTTTGTTTTCTTTTTCAAATTGAATTTGGACATTTTCTGACCAAAATTCAGACCTAAATTCATTCAATTATGTACACGATACGATTGTATTAAATATCATACTTGCAAAAATGAAAAATGTAGAAAAAAATACATACATAATGAATTGCCATCATTCTTATGGGTTTGTAAATACAGACTGCTCCGTCTTTTATAGTAGACTTGTGTGGGGACAATTAATATCAATCTCATATACTTGCTGGAGGGTTAAAATGTTGTAATAACATGTAGGATATTAATGCTGTACTTTTACAGGAGTATATCAATATCTGCAGTAACTGTTTAATAATTCAGTGATTGAAATTTAAGAAATAATTGTTTTACTAAAAGCATTCATAATTTTTCGCTTTCCCAATGCGCTGCCCATATCCTGACAAAAAAGCTGACTGTAATGGCGTGCTAAAAAGATATGACAGGTTCGGAGGAGCGACAAGTCATTTGTCAGACAGGGAAGTTGTCGTTGGTCTTGGCAAAGACGGCTTTGTGAAACACTTAGCGGACAAGTTGAACGACATCGCCAAGATGTCGCTGATCTTATAGTTATGACGGTTTCATGAAACGCACCCCAGCTTTCCATGTGTCTGAACACAACACTTGTATCCTGCTAGCACAATTCAAGAGGACTGGACTTTACAGTACAGTACATGTAGTACATGTAGGTCTAAAACCTTGAGATGTCATAACAATTAATGGGTACATGGAGTACTGGCCAACTATCCTAAACAATCTAAGCTGCTCATTACACAGCAAAAAAAATGAAAAATAATATAATATGGTGCTGATCAGACGTTATAAGGTAATGTACTTATTGTGATTTCTAAACATTGTGATTTCGGAATTTCCATTCACAACACATGTCCTGCATGGCTGCACCTACGGGAAGCTGTGAACAATTTTTTTTTTTTTAAGTGGATTTCATTCCTGGGGTATTTTGCAATTTGGCTATCTACCTGATTAAACAGTTCAATGATACATGCATATTTACATGATTCTGTTCAAAGGGTTTTCTATTGAAAAAAAAAATTGTGGTGTCAATTAAAGATTTGGCCCCCCCCCCCCAAAAAAAATGACATAAAACCAGGGGAAAAAATACATGAGGGCTCTGGGCAAATTCGCCCCTGAAATGCCAAAAAGAGCCCTAGAAAACTGAAAAAGAGCCCCTGAAATTTTCACGGGTCCAATGTAAACTGTAATACAATGTAGAAAATTTGGGTGGGTGGGCTCAAAAAGAAGCCCCGGAAAAAAATTAATCAATTTTTTCCCAGCATAAAACGGTTGATGAATTGTCAAAATATCACATAGTGTGTCCACTTTTGGACTATCATATGTGGAAACCTACCATCCACTTAAGAAGAGGAATTGACAAAAGCCCCCCTCCCCCCCCCCCCCTTTTGAGTGCTTGGCTTAACCCACTGACTACTGAATTCTTATATTCCCATCTAGACTTACATGTATACAGGAATCACCTGGTTCCAGTAACCAATGGGTTAAGAATTTATACTTCTTTTGTCAAAATTCATCTTGGATAATTCTAAGAAATCAAATAATACAAACATAACTATTAAAGGAGAATGCAACCCAGGCATCAGTGTGCTCTTAGTGAATAAAGATGACCAAGAAGAGTAAACAGTGAAAGTTTGAGCATAATCGGACAATCTGTTCAAGAGTTATGAATTTTGAAAGTTTCAGTATTAAATCCCTATTATGGGATCCTTGAGTTGCTTGTTGGCAACTTTGCCAGCATCTGTGATGTCATCGTGGACAACTCTCAATTCATTTTGTACATGATATTTCATAAAAAATGATTTATATGAAATTTCAAGTCAGGAATCAACATAATTCTTCCCAAAATGCTTGCAGAATTGATGTAGCCATGTTATACTCAAGCAATAAATCTAAAGAATTTTTATTTTTCTTGAAAATGAATAAAATGTTAAATTCTTTGCACAAAATGAATAGAGAGTTGTCCACGATGACATCACAGATGCTGGCAAATTGCTAATTCAAGGATCCCCATAATAAGGATTTACTTAAACTTTCAAAGTTCATAAATCTTGAACTGACTGTCCGATTTTCCTCAAACTTTCACTGTTTACTCTTCTTGTTCTTCTTCATTCACTGGAAGCACACTGATGTGCTCCCTCAATCCAATTCACAACCACACCTCCATTCCTTCTTTCCCAAAACGGCAAGGATATGGAACTCTTTACCAGAACAGATCACTTCAATTCAGGATGTAAATAAATTACAGTTGGTATGAGCAACCCTGACTTCACAGTTTTGTTCTGAGTGATGCTCCAGTGGAGCTTTTCAGAGTACTATATCCAGATCCAGATCCAGATGTCTGGGTTGCATTCTCCTTTAATGTTGATTAGAATAGATGAAGGTCCAGAACCAACTTTTTTTTCTACAGATTTACAACATACTCTCAAAAGAAAAACATATATGTTATGTAATGAAATATAGTTTTTGAAATTTTACCCCTAGGACTTGGGTGCACAAAAAGAGGACACTAAGCTACAGTACGAAACAAGCTGACCCCAAGATCCCATTGGAATTCTTTGTCAGTAGATCAAATATTTTTTTGCACCCATTTGCAGTCTAATTTTTTTTCTTTCCTTTGGCTTTAGACTTTAGCTTTGGTAAATTTTGGATAGAATTTGAGTATTGTCGATGTATTAGAGTCTAGGAACAATGACAATGTGACATCATGGACAGAGTCTAACTTAGATCTAGGCCTAAAACTTGAACCCATTCGTGACAGAGGTCCACATTTTGTGGTTTGGCCTAATATCTTTTAATGCAAAGCCCTGAAAATCATACCAAATACATGAGCAGAAAGAGAAAAAAATTCTACACAAACTGTGCCCATTTTGGTTGCATCAATATTCATTGTTTGATGCTGAAAATTTTTAAAAGGAAAATAAGCATTAAAATCCTTAAATTGGCAATGTGATAGAAAGTTTAAAATCACCATTTCCCCCTGCAAATTGGCAACTTTTTGACTTATCATAATTTCTGTCAAGTTATATTCATTTCTGATACATGAAGTTTTATACATGAAATGTAGCAATAAAAAATAAAAATGTTGGTGTTGCCAATTTGAAGAATAAAAGCTGATCAAATTAGGCTTTAAATAATTCCTGTCACGAATGGGTTAAAAGATCACTCCCCCCAACTCCAGGGAGCTCCAGGAGCAGCTACTGAAAATGTTAGGCACCGTTGTTGTTGTTGATTCGTGTTGAATGGCGATCAGTCAGTCTTGACTATTATCACCAACTAAGTTAGCTTTATTTTTGTTGATTATTTCTTTTAAATAGCTTCGGTATTTTAAGGATAATTTTTTTTGGCATCTCTTTTGTTTGGTTTAGATAATTTCTTCAATTTTAGAAAAAAAAGTGAAAAATTGTACCTACATGTATATGTAATCATGAACTCTCTGGCCAACCAGCAAATCCCCTACATGTATAATCCTTATTTGAAAATGACTTTGATGAAAAAAATGTGATATTCTTGACCTGTTGAAATGTTCCCATATTGTAGCGTCCATGTACAGACTTTGAAAATAGAGTGCGCACGTGCGGTATCGGCACAGTTTACATGAATATTCGTGTTTTAGAGCGCAGTTCATTCGAAATTGTTGAATATGCACAAGGATGACAATGGAAGTTGTCGTCGCTCTTTTCTTCCTCATGCATATCAACGATATAGTATGAATATTCATGCATGCTGTGTATGCGCACTCTATTTTTGAAGTCTGTACATGGATGCTACAACACGGGAACATTTCAACAGGTCAAAAAAATCATGTTGTTTTCATCAAAGTCATTTTCAAATAAGGATTATAGGGGGTTTGCTGGTTGGCCAGAGAGTTCGTGAGTAAACATAAGTACAATTTTTCACCTTTTTTCTAAAATTGAAGATATCATCAAAATCAAACTGACGGGTGCTTACCACTTTTGGCAAACCACAGTGCAGAGATCGGCGGAGATAACCGAAACTCAAGGTATGTGCCAATATAATCAAGTTCAAAATGACTTTGAAATACGTTTTAATCAGGTAATTATGTTCTGATATATTACAATGTCCTCTCGGCTTTCAGATTTTTGGTTATTTGATGAAAATTATTTTGATTTTGGCCAGAAATGTTTTCAAACTCACAAATGTTTCATCGCTCAGTCTTGTGAGGATCGTCCCCGCCACCGCTGCGCTACATTTGCTTAGATCTATTGCACACAAATGAATGCAGCGCGCATGGTCCGGCCCATATTTTCCGGGTTTGCCCCATTTTAAATAGCTGCTCCTGGACTCCCAGCCCCCCTTTACTTTTGTTAGCCAACCCTCTTGCATAATGCAATTCAAAAAATTAAACTGTTAAGCGCAAGTCCCAAATACTCAATTTGAGAGTGTTTGAAAATCAAGTTGCATTTAAGTAACTTTTTGAGCTGCGTTCAATCGTAACTTTTTTATGCAAGAGGGCCGAAGGCTGCAGGCTCAGCCTCAGGCTCAACTAAGCTTGGCTGGCCAGCCCGCCTTCGATTTCTGGAGCTTCCCGAGGCCGAGCCTAGCCTGCGCCACTCTGGTCTGCGCCTGTAGTACTGTACTGCAGCTGCATGCAGAAAGAACCATGAGCCTGGCAAGGCACTGTCAGTGTCATGACTGTCTGTACCTGGCATCCTCGCTTGTGATGAAAACCGACGACAACGACGTGCAAAATAGATCCACGATCAGCCTCCGCATCTGCCGATTCATTTTGCTCCTTGCCGATTTCTTTACAGCCACTCTCCGCCATTTCACTAAGAAAGTTGGGACTTGCTTTCCAAAAACGTGTCTGTAATGTTGACACTCAGTGATTGTAACGTAATGTGTGTATGGTGCAACAGCTACTAGCCAGCTAGCTGCGCATATTATGCACCGCGCTATATGAGCTATATGAGCTATATGAGCTGCGGTACGTCAGCTGGCCCGCCGGGCCCCCGGGCGCACCGCTCCGCGCTCTCGGGCGGCTGGCCTCTACGTAGACGCTTTGCTAGCTGGGCTGGCGCGATGGCTAGCGCGCGCTAGACGCCGCAGCGCGCCTGATCTGTATACATTAACGTGTGATGTAGTACTTACGAGTACTATGACCCGGGAACCTAGCTCATAGATAGACCTATATAGTAGACGAGTAGATCTCCTTATTTGTTTTACCAATCTAGAAGGAAAAATGAAGTCAAACCTTAACCTTTCCTTTTTTCAAAATTTTATTCATTATTTGAGTAACCATCAATGATGTTAATTATTTTGATGCAAAATAATTTTAATTTATACTAGTTTTTGATTAATATATTCTAATAATTAAAGCATTTCAATCTATTTTTTTTTCTTCATATAAATGGATTAAATCGGCCATGCTAGGAATAACCTGCCTGCGCTGCTTGCAGAGCCGAAATATTGCATAGCGCATACGTTCCGCCTAGTTCCGCCTCGGCCTCCGAGTAAAGTTAGAAAGGTTAGAACCTACAGTAAGTCATTGACGGTTATTGCCATTGTGAATTTATTTTAATGCTTCCTTTTCAAATATCATTTTGTAGCGTTATGGTAAATAAGTCTAATTCCTCATTTAAGATCTTTTTAAGAAGTCGTATTTTTTAAGCTAGTCCCACCTGTCCCTTTTGATGTTTGTACCGTTAATAATAGGCAGTGTATACAGCCACACGCGTGTGTCTTTACGGTAGGCAATATTTTGGAACAAGTAGCGGGCTGCGCACGGCACTACGTGAAGAAAATGTCGACTACGTAAGACCACCCCTAATGAATATGCATAAGTCCATGGCAGCGCCTCACTGCACAGCTCATCCCGAGCTCATCATCTGAATTTTTTGAAGTAGATTCACAATTCTTATCTGTTTGGCCTAGCATGGAAGTTTGGGGAACACGCAGAATGCAGCTTGGAACTGGTAAAATGCAAAAATTATTGATGCAAGTAATCGTATGAAGTATGCCGACAAAAAAATACCATACAAACGATACCAATATTAGAACACGCAAGATGTGCGTTGGAACCATTCGGGAACCATGCACTGTCTCCAGTGGAGAGATGAATGGTTCAAAAATAATAGAGTCACAACAATTTAAAGGCATTGATTAACATTGTTATGAATTTTAAAAAATCTTGTTTTGTTACTTGAAAATGGGATAAACATAAGGGTTATAGTGTAAAAATACCAGTCTGAAAATTTCAAAGTATAATATCCACAGGAAGTATTTTAAATATCAAAAATGTGAACCAATGTTTGAAAAATATACAAGGGTCGGTTGCACTGAATAGACATAAGGAGTGCGCATGCGCGTATGACTCACCCTACTGTACTGTGTGTATTGGCGTATCACACGGCGGGAGGCACATAACGGCATTTTCGAATTCAAGCAAAGTAGTCCTCTCAGTGATTGTCTCGTGAGACGAAGGATAATAAAATTGCCGTTTGCGTCTAACTTACACTTTTTCATTCCAAATTATGGTTGGTTTCAGGGTTTTTGAGTACAAATACAAGTACTCATACACATGTTTCATCTTAGTTTGAGAATTTTTTAAATCAGCTACTCACAAAGTTAGCCAATGCCTTTAACCTAAAAGTTCAAATCTGCATTCTCCGTGATCCAAAATTTCTATCGCGGTATTGTATTGTTTTGACTACATAATATACTTTCATTGATTAATTGCATTTTACCTGTTCCAATCTGCATTTTGCAAGTTCCAAAATTTCTTTCTTCGCATTGTATTGATTCGACTATACTGTCTTGACTTCACACAAGTTTGCCTCAATTTAGTTACTGCATTTTACCTGTTCCAATCTGCATTTTACCTGTTCCAATATTTCTTTCTTCGTATTGTATTGATTCGACTACACTGTATCAATGTCTTGACTTTACACTTGCCTCAATTTAGTTACTGCATTTTACCTGTTCCAATCTGAATTTTACAAATTCCAAAACTTCTATCTTTGTATTGTATTCTTTAAACTACATAATATACTTTTATTGAGTTATTGCATTTTACCTGTTCCAATCTGCATTTTACCTGTTCCAATATTTCTTTCTTCGTATTGTATTGATTCGACTATGACTTCACACAAGTTTGCCTCAATTTAGTTGCTGCATTTTACTTGTTCCAATCTGCATTTTACAAGTTCCAAAACTTCTATCTTTGTATTGTATTCTTTAAACTACATAATATACTTTTATTGAGTTACTGCATTTTACCTGTTCCAATCTGCAATTTACCTGTTCCAATATTTCTTTCTTCGTATTGTATTGATTCGACTATGACTTCACACAAGTTTGCCTCAATTTAGTTACTGCATTTTACTTGTTCCAATCTGCATTTTACAAGTTCCAAAACTTCTATCTTTGCATTGTATTCTTAAACTACATAATATACTTTCATTGAGTTATTGCATTTTAACTGTTCCAATCTGCATTTTACCTGTTCCAAAATTTCTTTCTTCGTATTGTATTGTTTCGACTATACTGTCTTGACTTCACACTTGCCTCAATTTAGTTACTGCATTTTACCTGTTCCAATCTGCATTTTACCTGTTCCAAAATTTCTTTCTTCGTATTGTATTGATTCGACTATACTGTCTTGACTTCACACTTGCCTCAATTTGGTTACTGCATTTTACCTGTTCCAATCTGCATTTTGCGTGCTCCAAAATTTCTATCTTCGTATTGTATTGATTCGACTATACTTATATCAATGTTTTGACTTCGCACTTGCCTCAGTTTCGTTTCCGCATTTTTGCTGTCCCAGTCTGCATTTCGCGTGTTCCAAAATTTCTATCTTTAATTGTTTTGCATTATTTTTCACTAAAATCTAGCATTTTACCTGTTCCAAGTTACATCTTGCTAGTGTCAAGATTTCTATTTTTTGTATATTGTAACTTAGCGTAGGGTTGTGTACTAGACTTATTCACAGTAACACGGGGCGTATCAAGCTTGCCTGCCATACCAGCACCAGTCCGAGATCTTATGTCAGGCATTATGATTCTTTACGATGAAAGAGGTACAATAAAAGTACAAAATATGTCTAGCAAGTAGCAAGTTTCACTTATAGACCATATTCCAAAGCGCCCTCTACATAATATACTTCTATTGAGTTATTACATTTTACCTCTCCCCCCCCCCCTCTTCCAGTGTTCCACTGTCCTACATGCACATGATAATTAACAAGTTCTTTATTGAAAAGCGAGTCTTCCAGATGTTCTTAAATAACTACCGGGTTAACACTTTCACTCCTTTTCAGAACCTTGCACACCTTACAAGTGGTCTATTTCTTCAACTAGAAATTGTGATAGGATTGGATGATATTTAGAATTTAAATTATTCCTGATTGGGGTAACAAAATGTCTCAATTATGAGCAGTGATATATAATTTACGAAGCTGTGATTGCCCTTTGAGTTTGAGAAAAGGCCTGATCACTTAGCGATTGAAGTGATGTCATACTAGATGGTAGCCAATTTGGCTTTTTCTATGACAGAATTCCATTTTAAACAGGTCCTCAAATATAATCTACATATTGTAGATCAACATCTGCTCACATCGCAATATCTTTCGAAATTTAATTGTAAGGTGAGCGTGATCTATTTTGATCACATACTAGTACCTGATTCTCAAAAAAAACAACAACAACAACAACAACACAAAAACAGACGGTAACATTTGTTGGAAGATTTTATTCCCAAATATCATTATGTGATATTTAATTATGGGAACATTTAACAATATACTTTTCACCTTCATTTGGAAAGCAGACATATTTTGTATGTTGTTATGAGTGCACATTATATCACTATCTTTTTTTACTCGCAAATTTATTCACAAAGTCTACCACCTCATGTAGTAATTAGAAGTGGACATAGCATAATTCACAAAAACAAAGAGGAGTGCATACACATGGGCAGGTTCTCATTCCGTGCATTCTGTACAACATTACAAATCCATGATTGACAACAAAATTTCAAACATAAGTGATACTTATTTGATCAAAATTGGTTAAATAATGACTGAAATATCAAAGAAATAAACATTTCAGTTTTGTGCGAGGGTACTGGTAGAAAGTCACTGACATGTAGAACCGATGAGATTTCTATCTATTTGACATGTATACGAAGCACAGTGCACAGCTGTACAGGAAACTACCGGTGTGAGTACCAGTAGCGTAGCGTAAAAAGTAGTGGTCGATATAATGACCATTTGAATTATTTTACTGAAAAGTCACCAGAAATCATAAGTGGAATATCAGGTGATCTCTCTATTGGATCTTTTTATGGAATCTTAGACAATATGAGACTATTTTCAATCAGCTTCATGCCACCTTTCCTTTTGCTATCACTTCTGAATCTTATCTACGGTAAAAAGGTTCGAGTATGCATCATCACTCTGTTTAGATTTGATTGCTTATACGTGCATGACTGTACAACAAGTTGCATTGGAATACAATTTTGTTCTGACTCTCTCTTCATAGTAATCAATTAAAAAAAACTTAATCTATAATAATGCTTCCTGGTGTACTACTTCACTAGGACGCACTTTTTACTGGTGTCTACAAGCCATTGGCTGAATGGCTTCAGATCGAGCTTTGAGAAGATCCCAGTGCTGTTACGAGATTTTTAATTACCTTATTAGGCATATACCTTCCTGTGAGCTGTAATAAGTTCATCTGCAGAAAAAATTGAAATTTAATCCGAGATTTCTGAACATGTTAATGTACAGCTCTGAAATTTGTACACTAGTGATTGATGTTTGTACACGGCACATTTGCACACAGTGTCCGAGGTTGCATGATAGAGAAAAGTTTTTAATGCTTGACAATTTGTGCATAAATTACTGAAGTGGTTAAAGGGACTGCATACGAATGGTAAGAATGGTAGGAATGGTCAGATTTTTTAGCTGCAAGCTATCACTGTGTTTGTATGCCATTAGAAAGTAACTTTAGAATGATGACAAAAATGAAATTTTAGGAGCTTTAAAAATGACGGCATATTCCCACAATCCGTCATCTAAAATCTAAACACCTTTTCTTTTCTGTCTCATAATTTGTGTGTGTGGGGGGAGGGGGCCTGGAAAATGCTCCAGCAAACTTCCTCCAGTTGAACGAAGTATGATCTTTTTCATTGGAAAGGTGTTTAATCTTAGTTTTACGATATATGTAGTATATATATTACCGAATGACAATCATGTAAAAATTAATTGTTGCAAGAACTAATTTGTACCTTTAATAGCTAGAAGTGCTTACATTTACCAAGGATCAGTTGGGAATGGGAGCTATAGCACAAACCATGGGGTACAAATCCATACAGAACCAGTGATATGAAATTGGATGAGCAGTTGCTCATCTCAGACACATCATGCCTAATATGATCAGAAATAATGCCAGAAATTTCATATTTTTTGACAGACTTACTTTTTTCTGACTTATAAGATCATTTGATTCATGGTATAAATGGTACATCCGCAGGTCATCATTAACCACTACAATGCATAGGTCACTAAATTTATTAGCGAACACATTTGCTATATTTCCATTTCCATGAGTACTGTATGATTTCACTTTAAGACCAAAATCATTTTTGTCATTTCCCCAAAGAACTGCTGCCAATCTGTCACATTCCACTCACTTTTTCTGTATTCTAAATCACATGTCTTGAAGCTTGAGTGCTTTTTTAAATTGCAAAGTTTCCAATCCATTCCAAATATAAATCCATTTTATTCATTAACAACAATACATACAGCATGAATGCAATATTATTTTTTACTGACATTGACAATATTTATTCTTAAGGAGGTTCCATAGTTAAAAATGAAATCCATTTCATTTCCTCCAAATTTTGTATAAAGTTACTTTGGTACCTATGTAGGCCAAAAATGCAAAAAATAATATAGGTTGAATGTGCTTATTTTTTTTCTACGGGACTTTGAAGTTGCCATAATTTGATGGCAGATAAGATGACATAATCAAGAGATTTAGACCTCTATTAGACCTCACGATTTCGACAAACGAGTATATAAATCACTTTTACTCTGTAAAAATCCTATTAAACTTCATCAAACTTTCCAGATTTGTAGCGAAATGTATGACAAAGGTGGAAAGACTGGGCCCTCTGTACTTCTCTATAAACGCCCTCATGTGGCGAAAATGGTGCCAAAAAGGACAAAAACAATAGGCTTGGAATCTACACGAAAAATAAAAAGGACACTTTATTCAAAATCCATGTCACTTTCATGAAAATTTGCAAAGTTGTAGAGGAATGCCTAATAAAGGGGTAAACACATTTAAAAAAAGCTGTCGGTGCCCCAATGGCTGCGAATCGGCTTGAAAACCACAAAAACGCGCCAAAAATACTGAGAATCTAATCCAAAATACGGCCGATTCAATTTTATGGTCCCAAACATTCAAAATCCATGTCATATTCGTCTTTCTCTCTAGAATTGTAGAGGAACTGGAGATATTAAAACATTAAAAAAGTGGGGTCCATGTGCTTGTTTTTGAACTATCGTCGCCCTAATAGTTGCGAATCTGCTTGGAAACCACAAAATGCGCCAAAAACATGCAAAAGGCTGAGAATCTACACTGAAAACGAAAGATGGTCAAATGACTGAAAAGATTAGTCATTCACTACGTCTTATTTGACTAAGAAATAATTAGTCATGTTCTCAAACTGACTAATATTAATTAGTCAATCAAATTATATCTTATTTGAGTAATCCTGGAAATAATTAGTATGGCATGAGAAAGAATTGGTCCGTAAATAGTCCTACACGGAAATCAGTTAGTCTTACATTAGTCTTTCATTAGTCGTTTTTACTAATCATTATAAATGACTTGACGTGGTGCTGAGGTAAGCTGTCAGTCATGGGAACTAATTTCACACATGCATATTCAAATTTCATATATACCTTTTAAAACAAAGGTGGTTCATGACAGCCTGAATGCTTGTCATAGGCTTGACTGACATAGCAACAAGTAGTGTACGCAAACTTGATTCCAAGTTATTTTTGTAGTTAATATACCTGTTTACTAACATATTCAAATTTTATGCATACCTTTCAATCATTGGTTGTTTTTGACAACCGGAAAGCTTGCCAAAGGCTTTCAAGACAGAGCAACAAGATTAGTAATGTTACCCAAGTAGGCAAGTACTAGTGTTTGTTCATTACTAACAGGTTTAAGGAATATCTCCTCATTAATTTGTCTATATAGTGCAGACGTCCGGTCCAGGTTTTCCTGAGATTATATAAACACTTTCCACTGGACTTCTCAATTAAACACAGGAATAATGCCTGCAGAAATAGGTAAAAATATTCCCTCAGGTAGGCCTACAATACGAAGAAAGAAATTTTGGAACTCGCAAAATGCAGACTGGAACAGTTAAAATGCAATAACTCAATGAAAGTATATTATGTAGTTTAAAGAATACAATACAAAGATAGAAGTTTTGGAACTTGTAAAATGCAGATTGGAACAAGTAAAATGCAGTAACTAAATTGAGGCAAACTTGTGTGAAGTCATAGTCGAATCAATACAATACGAAGAAAGAAATATTGGAACAGGTAAATTGCAGATTGGAACAGGAAATGCAGTAACTAAATTGAGGCAAACTTGTGTGAAGTCAAGACAGTATAGTCGAATCAATACAATGCGAAGAAAGAAATTTTGGAACTTGCAAAATGCAGATTGGAACAGGTAAAATGCAATTAATCAATGAAAGTATATTATGTAGTCAAAACAATACAATACCGCGATAGAAATTTTGGATCACGGAGAATGCAGATTTGAACTTTAGGTTAAATTGTTGTGACTCTATTATTTTTGAACCATTCATCTCTCCACTGGAGACAGTGCATGGTTCCCGAATGGTTCCAACGCACATCTTGCGTGTTCTAATATTGGTATCGTTTGTATGGTATTTTTTTGTCGGCATACTTCATACGATTACTTGCATCAATAATTTTTGCATTTTACCAGTTCCAAGCTGCATTCTGCGTGTTCCCCAAACTTCCATGCTAGGCCAAACAGATAAGAATTGTGAATCTACTTCAAAAAATTCAGATGATGAGCTCGGGATGAGCTGTGCAGTGAGGCGCTGCCATGGACTTATGCATATTCATTAGGGGTGGTCTTACGTAGTCGACATTTTCTTCACGTAGTGCCGTGCGCAGCCCGCTACTTGTTCCAAAATATTGCCTACCTGTCTTTACCTTACGGCCACACGCGTGTGGTTGTATCCACAGCATCGATATGAGGATACAGCCACACTTGTCTGAATTCCCACTTGAAGTCTGTGCCGCGACAGCTATCGCTAACTAGTGTGCACTGCACTGCACAAGCGATGTGTATTCATGCGATGGTATGTGTTGCGACTTGCAAAACTTGGATCGTCACGAAGGTTTTATCTCTCGATTTCACTTATTATACAAACGATATTTTCATTTCATTCTCACCTGGTCAGCAAGCAGGTGACAATATAGTACAATATTGTTTGTATTTCAGTAAATTTCAAGAGATAAAACCTTCGTGACGATCCAAGTTTTGGGGTTTGGCAACACAGACACATCGCTTGTGGAGTGCATACATACACACTAGCGATAGCTGTAGCGGCGCAGAGTATAAGTGGGAATTCAGTTGAGTGTGGCTGTATCCTCATGTCGATGCTGTAGATACCACCACACGCGTGTGGCTGTAAGGTAAAGACACACGCGTGTGGCTGTATACACTGCCTTAATAATATTACTCTAACGTTAGATCTAACGTTAGGTTTTTTTCTCTCATCCTGTGTTGTACTCAGACAATGAATTAGCCTCATCTGGGTGTTGTTCTTGGCACAGGTCGAATGACTGGCGCTTTACTCTAGAGTAACTAGTTAGAGGGGTCTACAGGCTCTGGTGTGCGGCCGATTTTTAAAGGGAGTGTGCTGGTTGTATTTATCAATCAAAGACTCGCACATAGTTCAGTACCATCAGTGCAGAGTCCAAATACTTACTAATTAAATAGAAGGCAAACTTAAAATTATTGACCAATTATGTGGTCAGTAGTGTCCATTTTTCAGAACGGTGTTAGAGGTCCTGTGGGCGACCGCCTATCATTTGGTGAGCATTTTAGCGCCATATTTGTGGCTAAGTAAACAAAATCAATATTAAATTTCATACTTTACACACCAATACTTTATGAAAAGTAATAATATTCTGTAGAAACCTATAAAATCTGTCAAAAGTGATGATTGTATCAAATGCCATGTCAAAAAATGAAGGCAGAATGCAGAGTACAATCTCCTAAAACCTGCATTTTGTACACATTTTACAATGGGCGCTCACCAGACCCATCTAGAAAAATGGCTCTGGTGAGCGGCCACCCCCATGCAACTATTTCTCTGGTGGTGTAAATAAGAATTTCTGCCACAAAATATGGACCATTGACTTTATTCTCTTAAATAAAAATCACATCAGTTATCAAATTGAACAAATAAAGCTTGTGTATTGGCTTAAGAATGTCAAAGTTTCTTTAAAGGTTAAGAAACTGCCATTTTCCATCCTTGACTAATAATGATGTCAATTTCTAATGATGTTGAGTGAGGCTCATTTATGCTTACTGCTTTCGCTGAGTATGTTTTTTGGTGCACTAGAACCTACTTGAGACTGTCCAAGTTAATTTTTGAAGGGATATCAAAAATATTTTTTTCAATTTTTAGTTTTTATTCACCACCGGCCACTCACAGGGGACAGCCGTCCACAGGAGAACATACTCTAGACCTAGTTAACCCTAGCCTAGGCCTAAGCTTCAGTTCAGTAGAGTAGAGCGCCCATCATTCGACCTGTGCCGTGATTCAACCTATTTTCACTATATCACAAGTCAGCACATTCTATGACCACAACACACAAATCACTTCATTACACACAGAGACATTGTGGCACAAGTAAGTCCCTTAGCCACCTCCAAAAATCTATCTAAAAAGGCATATTCCGGCGTCAAAAATGCAAAATCTGCGCCCTTTTTCCAAGCGAAGGCTTAGGTCCACTGCTATGAAACATGTTCGCAGAAAAAGCACTAGAAATAAAGAAATCACAGTTTTGTGGCAAGATTTTGCATTTATTGCAAGCTCCGAGTGTGATGGTATTGGCGAGAAACAAATGAGCCCCCCCCCCCCTTCCTTATCTGCCGATGCAGTGACTTCATGTACAAAGTTGAATGCAAGTCCCTGCAAGGGGAGCACCAACCGGCGCCGTAATTTCCGCGATGGACAACCATGTATGGTGTGGCGCTTTTCAGCGGCTCTCACGCGCATTGACATTGTACGCGCGATGCGCCCGTTCGAATGATTGCAGGGGATATCAAATTAGGGGCTTGAAACATTGCGATATACTTCCATATTTTCTAAAACTGTGATGTATTTGAAAAATAACATTGTGATAAAAATAGTTTGATATATTTGACATGAATTTATATAGGCCTCGATATGATTTTATGAAAACTAAGTTTAGCAGAATAAATACTGCAGAAAAGCTTAAGCGGTCGAATTGCAGGCAGCTTACTTTAGTAGTTGCTTAATCAGATGGCCGACTTTCTACTTAACGTTAGACTAGAGACTAAGTGTCTGTCCTCTGGTGGAGCTGTTGAGTGGTTGAGAAAAGAAGTGTTCTGGAGGGATATTGACCAAGCCATGCTTGATCTGGTGGACAGTAGTCATGTCTCCTCTTCTATAGTGCGGAGAGTACATGTTTTGTTCACTCAAATGACTTGATAAGGGAAGTCCTTTATCTGTCTCACAAGTTTGGTGGCTTTCCTCTGTACTCTTTCCATTTTCTTAGCATTTTTCCTAAATCTACTATTCCACAAGACCTCCCCCCCCCCCTCCATATTCCAGGTGAGGTCAAATTAATATCTTGAAGAGAGTTGGCAAAGGTTTTTGGTTCAGTTGAGTGAAAGTTTTCTTTACAATTCCAAGCAGTTGGTATCCCTATGTACACAAAAATATTCTCCAAAGTTTAACTTTAATTTTAAGTATTTTTTTTTTCATTTCAAGCTAATTAATCTGATTGTCTCTTATTACACAGTTTCATACACATGATCTGCTTTGAGATGAGGATCTAAAGAGAGGCCATGGATGCTACATGGAGGGCCTGCCCCTTCTCTCTCATCCTCATCCTATTAATCGTCTGTCATCTCAACGATGTCCTTGCATCGGCTGGTGACCGACATACAGTGCACAGGAACCTCCTTCGCTCTTGTCTGAATCACAACTGCAGTTCGCCACAACAGCTGCGGCGATTCTATGAGATGCAACCAGTGGAGCTGTGGATGCTTGGATGGGACTGCAAGCAGGAATGTCGCTACCAGTCCATGTGGCGGACAGTGGATCATTTGATCCGGGAGGGTAGTTCCATTTCAGCCATTCCCCAGTTTTATGGGAAGGTAAAGAGTACAGCTTGATAGGAACAATTTATTATGTATTTTCACAAAACATATTACAGTGTACATAATCAGCATGACAAAAAGAACATCAATTACATGTATAATACATTTAGACCGGAATTCACAAAGGAGGTTTAAATTTAACCACGGATTATTTAAATTTTGTGGTTTAAGTACGCTTGATTTAGCGTGCACACTTAGAAATGTCCAATGATCCCTGATAATGAACACGTGTGTTTGGCAAATGGCGCTAATTTTATGCTTGTTGCCATGGTTTAGACCATGGATTATGTAAATTAATTTAAATAAACCTGCATTAAACCTGCTTTAACCCGTGGTCGAAACCAAGGCAACAAGCGTAAAATTAGCACATTTTGCCAAACAAACACTCGTTCATTACCAGGGATTATTGGACCTTTCTATTAAAGTGTATGCTCTAAATGAAGCGTACTTATGCCACAAAATTTAAATAATCCATGGTCTAAATTTAAACCTCCTTTGTGAATTCCGGCCTTAGTCCTCTTTTGAATGCACAGTAGGTTGATGGGGAAAAGAAAAGTGAACTCAATCACTGTAACCTTAATGCCCCAACTGATGGAATCAGAGGAAAAGTAAAATATGAAAGAAAAACACAAAAAGAAAAGTGAACATACATGTATAATTACAGTTGGTCTTGAAAATTTTTTCAAAAGTGAGATACATTTAAACAAAAGGTTGATTTCTTTAAATTGCAAAATAACGGACAAATAATGATAAAGTGAAATCTATATTTGGCAGATCCAAACAAGGCACTTTATGTATCTCTATAAGAAGTGAATCTGGATGAAAATGATTTGTCAAACATTCTAGATGTGTCTTTACTTGTTCTTAAAGAGAAGCTTGAGTTCTGGGAAAGGTGAAAAATAATTTGTGAGGTTTCTCATTCTTTCCATTCAGTTAGGAAGAATATCATATTAAAAATATCCCCTAGAAAGGATTGATCTTCAAATGCCCTCATATTGAAAATATGACAAGAAAAGGATGAAAGTTCGGGGGTAATATTCATGCAAGATTAGTTTGTGGTCCCATATCATAGACACATTATAAATTTACTAGACGAAAAGCAGCACGCGCGGATACCATTACGCGAATGGCATTAGGCCCCGCCTCTTTTGGATCATTTGAGGGGGCCGATAAGCACCCGTTATCGCCATGATATCGATAATACTGTTGCATTATTCGTGTCTATTACATGTTACCGTATCATTTTTATTGTGACCCTTTGATTTAATGCGCATTTGTTGTGCATTTATTGTGCATTAACTGCGTATGCGGTAAGCTGATGCGGGTAATGTTTCATAATGCATACAAGCAAATGCTACTAGTTGGAAGCATCTTACAAAATGAATTATTCATTTTTGATCATGAATATTGATGGTGCTTAGGTCGGCCTTCTAATGAATCTGAACAAAATGGTGGAGCTTTTGGGGGCCTTTCCCATATACTCTTTTGTGTGTGTGTGTGTGTGTGTGTGTGTATGTGCTGTGCAGTAAGTAAATTTCTTATCACTTCAATAATCTCCAAATCTCACACTAGACACCTGTATTTATACTTTCCCAGTTGCTTTGGAACAGTTTCTTTCACATTGTGATCAAATGACCAGAGCTCCAGTTTCTCTTGAAGTACACGTAGTTGATTTATAGTATGCCACAGCCACAAAGACGTACCCTCTCCCTTTTTATTTATTTTTTGAAATAAATCCTTTCTGCCCAAGTATTTATGTTTCTTGAATGTTGAATGTTGAATGCACAATAAATGCACAACAAATGCGCATTGTTTTTGAAAACTGAACAAATTACATTGGTTGGGGTTTTTTGTTTTTGTTTTGTTTTGTTTTGTTTTTTGCAAATATTTTTTACTCTCATTTCAGTGGCCCTTTATCAGGATATTTGGAATACAGGAGCCAGCTTCTGTTATCTTTTCCATCGGGAATGGTTTAGCACAGGTCTTCTTCATGTACAAGCTAAGGAAGAAAGTACCTAGTACTGCACCAATGTATTATGTTGGTTTAGCTCAGGCATTGGTAAGTATTATTTTTGAAACAATTTTAAATGTTTAACTATCAGGTGACAGGTTGATTCCCTAATATCCATAGAGTTACTACAGGCATGCACCACCAGGTTCCCATAGGCATTGTGCTAAGCATGGATGTTATATATGTTTTTTTATTTGTTAACAAATTTTCGGCATTACTCCCAGTGTTAAACATTGTATTTTTGATCTGTAATGAAAATCATAAGTCAGAAAAAATTCAACATTACATTACATACAGATTGAACATTCAATCTTGAACACTGGGAGTAATGCCGAAAATTTGTTAACAAATTATAAATTTCTTCCATTTACGTTACATATGCTGTACAATAATTATTGGTTTTTCAAGTTGGGTGAAACTTTAGGAAGCAAAGTAGATATGCTGTTTTGGGATGAAACAGTAATCAAACATATGACTATAAAATTTTATGCAACATTGTCCGGACTTTTAACTCATTGAATTTTGCAGGGAAATATAACAGTGAAGAGGAGTCTGCCATCAAGGTCATAGTTATAGTCTTCATTCTTTACATCACATTTAATTATATTCCACTAAAGGAGCATGGTAATGTTGGTATCTCGTTTGAATTATCCTTTATTGATTAAAATGAAATAAATCTTATTAATCTGACCATGAGTAACTTAATTTTTGGACCTTTTTTATGCCTCCGCCCACCGTAGGTGGTTGCCGGAGGCATTATGTTTTCGGGTCGTCCGTCCGTCCGTCCGTCCCGTTTTCGTTCTCGCGATAACTTAAGAACCGTTTGACGGATCAAGTTCAAACTTGGCTCATGTATGCATATGGGAGGGACAATGATCTGATTAGATTTTAGAGTCTCAAGGTCAAAGGTCAAGGTCATAGAGGTAATAATACGCATAAAAATGGCTCGTTCTCGCGATAACTTAAGAACCATTTGACAGATTGGCTTCAAACTTGGCTCATGTATGCACATGGAAGGGACGATGATCTGATTAGATTTTGGGGTGACAAGGTCAAAGGTCAAAGGTCATAGAGGTCATTATGTACATAGAAATGGTTTGTTTTCACCATAACTCAACAACCATTTGACTGATCAACCTCAAACTTGGCACAGGTATGCATATGGGAGGGACAATCATGATCTGAATAGATTTTGGAGTCTCAAGGTCAAAGGTCAAGGTCATAGAGGTAATAATACGCATAAAAATGGCTCGTTCTCGCGATAACTTAAGAACCATTTGACAGATTGGCTTCAAACTTGGCTCATGTATGCACATGGAAGGGACGATGATCTGATTAGATTTTGGGGTCACAAGGTCAAGGGTCAAAGGTCATAGAGGTCATTATGTACATAGAAATGGTTTGTTTTCACCATAACTCAACAACCATTTGACTGATCAACCTCAAACTTGGCACAGGTATGCATATGGGAGGGACAATGATCTGATTAGATTTTGGAGTCTCAAGGTCAAAGGTCAAGGTCATAGAGGTAATAATACGCATAAAAATGGCTCGTTCTCGCAATAACTTAAGAACCATTAGACAGATTGGCTTCAAACTTGGCTCATGTATGCACATGGAAGGGACAATGATCTGATTAGATTTTGGGGTGACAAGGTCAAAGGTCAAAGGTCATAGAGGTCATTATGCACATAGAAATGGTTTGTTTTCACCATAACTCAACAACCATTTGACCGATCAACCTCAAACTTGGCACAGGTATGCATATGGAAGGGACAATCATCTGATTAGATTTTGGAGTCTCAAGGTCAAAGGTCAAGGTCATAGAGGTAATAATACGCATAAAAATGGCTCGTTCTCGCAATAACTTAAGAACCATTTGACAGATTGGCTTCAAACTTGGCTCATGTATGCACATGGAAGGGACAATGATCTGATTAGATTTTGGGGTGACAAGGTCAAAGGTCAAAGGTCATAGAGGTCATTATGCACATAGAAATGGTTTGTTTTCACCATAACTCAACAACCATTTGACCGATCAACCTCAAACTTGGCACAGGTATGCATATGGAAGGGACAATCATCTGAGTAGATTTTGGAGTCTCAAGGTCAAAGGTCAAAGGTCATAGAGGTCATTATGTACATAGAAATGGTTCGTTCTTGTGATAACTCAGTAACCATTTGACGGTTCAACAAACTTGGCTCATGTATGCATATGGAAAGGGCAATGCTCTCATTAGATTTGGGGGTCACAAGGGCAAAGGTCAAGGTCAAAGATGTCATTGTATAAATGAAAATAAAGCAACATGAAGTGCCATTTATTTCTGGCCTGGTAATGGCGGAGGCATAAAGTTCGACCACGCGTGGTAGAAGATTCATCTAGTTTTACTTATTAGAACTTTGAATACTCTTTCCCTCTTTTCTTCTCTTTCCAACAGATTGCAATAAATGCGTGGATATGGTCAACTGTCTTTCACTCCAGAGATTTAGATTGGACTGAGGTATACTTTATTCCTGAAGGTGCTTTCACAATAGTGCTACGGTTAGAGTCAATTCATGACGGTCATTGATGGTTAAGTGACCGTTACTGACCATTCTTGACCGTTCTGGACCATCATCCTGCTGTAATACGGCCATATTAGACTGTACAAGAACCGTTTTATGAACCGTAGAATAGACCGTAGTAACTGATGGTTGGAGAGAAAGTTTTGAACATGTTCAAAACATCCTTTCTGACTGAGTCAGACCGACTGATCCAAAATAGCTGAAGTAAACCATACAACAACCTTACGACAACCATTATAAAACTGTCATGGACCGTACTTGACCATAATGGATCGAATTTGGCCGTAGTAGTGACCATCTTACTTCATGTCAGTATGACCATACTCTACTGAATACGGTTCGTAACCGTAGGTAGACCGTAGTGCTAGTGTGAGAGCACCTTTATGTGGCACTCAATAATATTTTAACCCTTTGAGTACCGGTACAATTTGGTTTTGATATAACACATAGTTTTCATAGATCCCAGCCAGAGTTTCTCAAGCTTAGTATTCAATTGGTTAAAAGTAATCTTTGCTAAGAACTATATAACTGCATGAAATGATACGTTAAACAGTATGTTAAGTCACATCATAACCTTTGGTGTCGTGAAACTTTTATGAACTGCACAATATCTGTACTTCTGGCACAGTTTGTTTGCAGTATGACTCTCTTGTGCATCTCAACCATTGGGTGAAGATTTTGTTCCTCAAATTTGGTTTGATTTAAGAGATATCATTTGTTTGCACTGCAGTGTAATATTTGCTTGTTGTTTTTGTTTTGCTTTTTCAGAAGATGGACTACTTTTGTGCTTATTCTATTGTCATGTGCAGCTTAATGACTACATTACTTAGGTAAGGATGGATGGAGGCAATAATGATATTTGTATTATGCTTGTGACTTGCAGTTTTAGTTTAATTTCAAGGTAGTAGAGAGTAGAAAATGCAAAATACAACTGGACAAGAATAAGTTGATTTGAAGTCAAATTTAGAGTTTCTGAAAAATTGTAGGAAATTATAATAATAATAATAATAATAATAATAATAATAATAATAATAATAATAATAATAATAATAATAATGATAATAATAATAATAATAATAATAATAATAATAATAATAATAATTATAATAATAATAATAATAATAATGATAATAATAATAATAATAATTATAATAATAATAATGATAATAATAATGATAATAATAATAATAATAATAATAATAATAATAATAATGATAATAATGATAATAATAATGATAATAATAATAATAATAATAATGACAATGATAATAATAATAAGGATAATAATAATAATAATAATAATGGTAATAATGATAACAATGATAAGATAATAATGATAGTGATAATGATAATAATAATAATAATGGTAATGATAATGATAATAAGGATAATACTAATAATGATAATAATAATGATAATAAGAATGATAGTAATAATGATAATAGTGATAATAATGATAACAATGATAATTATAATAATAATAATAATAATAATAATAATGATAATAATATTGTATAATGCATAATGCATTACATCAGTATGTCCCTATGCACTTTGAAAGAGAGAGAAAGAAAAGAAAGTTAAGATAAGTTACTGAGTTCACTTTGTTAAGCTAAGATATATTTTGAATAAGTGTGTTTGCCCTCCTCTTGCCCTATACTCTATCATCTTTTCAGCAACATTTATTTGGAACTTTGAAAAATAATAATATGGTCCATTTATTTAGTGAAGCTACTTTACAAATGTACTCTACTGCGCTTTACAGAGTAACATATTATAATGCTGCCTGTAGCCTGCATGATAAGGTCTAAAGCAGGAATATTTTCCTACTTCCTACCCACTTACACCTGGGGGGTGTAACATAAAAAATACAATCAATCGTAAGTCTATGGCAAACCATGTGTTAAAGAGTTACAATTGATTGTAAGATTGATTGTATCTCTTTATGTTACACCCCCCTGAGAGAGCGGTAAACATGGATTAATGTCTAGCCAAAAAACATTAGTGTCGGGCCAGTATTTGAACTCTCAACCCTCTGATTTAGAGTCAAGTGACGGAACCACTACACCATGACACCTCCACACATCTCCAAAACTCAATACAATGTAGACACATCCAGCATGGACATCTGTCCAAGCTTTTGGGGTGTAAAAGAGTCGAGATTGAACATAAATATCTCTCTGCCTTTGTCTTTTATGTTTCCAGAATATTTGCCATCAGGGACAACAGTATGAACATGAAAGTGGCCCTAGCAATTGCAGCTGTTTCATCTATTTTCTATCTCAGACATGTCTGCTTTCTGACTTTTATTCACTTTGACTATGGTTACAACATGAAAGTCAATATAATCACAGGTAAATTTTAGATGTTTGGTTATCTTTTTGTCGTAAACTGAATACTATAGCATAATTTACTTAACTACCAGAGTATGCCTACAAGTATAATATGACAGTTAGTTTTGCCATAGGTAATTATAGAGTTTAGATATAAAATAATTATTGTGTAAATATGACTTGCTTTGAGTATGTAGTGTAAATATTTTAAATCTAATATCACTGTTCATGTTTTTATGTTAAATATGCATTTAAATATTTTAGTCAATTTCCCCAGAGACAGAGTTAAATGCACAGTGCATCGGCTGAATTCAGTATGCATCTTTATTGTTCAAATCATCAAAACTGTGAAGTCAATAACAAACAACGGACAACTGAACAATTGGGGGTTTCAGGGGAGAGTTGGGGAGGGGCCTGAGAACTGGGGAGTTTGGAGAAAGGATCTATTACTAGTCTACTATAATTCTACAAATTAGATAAGAACATTTGGTTAGTTGTAAATGATATTAGGATGTATATGTTGCTTGTTCATTCTTGTATGTTCTTTCACTGTCTTTGTTTTGTTTATTCTTGTTGTATTGTGTTGAAAGCCAAAGGAAGCAAAATTTCTTTGTAATTACTTACAAGGACCAATAAAGTATCTTGAATCCAATTACATCAAGTTTGGCTGCTAGATAGATATTGATAGATAAAGTGTTCACAGATTGTCATTTTCATTCTCCTCTCTCTCTCTCTCTCTACTCCATTTTGGTCTCTCTGTTTCTGTTTCTTTTTTTCTTTCCCTGTTTCTCTTTATTTTTTTCTCTTTTACTGTTTCTTTTTTTTCTCACTGTCTTTTATATTTCTATTTCTTCTCTCTCTCTCTCTTTCTCTGTCTTTATTTATTTTATATTTTTTGTATGCGTGTGTTTGCTACAGCAATTTTGAATTTCATACTAATCGTGGTGTGGAGCCTCCTGAACATAAGACTACAGCCCTATCTATGGAAGGCTATCGCATCTGTCGTCAGTATTAACCTGTGTATCCTTCTGGAAGTGTTAGACTTTCCCCCAGTCTGGTGGACATTTGACGCACACTCTCTCTGGCATGCAAGCACAATCCCAATAGTATTTCTCTATGCCAGGTAGGTTTATGGCAAGAACAGTTTTTATTTCTCTCTATAATTGTGTTTGAGCTGTTTTGGAAGGATGATACAAAGTGCTTCGAACGAAAGCTATTTTTATGCCCACCATACAGAATGTATGATCATCTGCAAAACATTTTGGAATAAAAAATGAAGCACGTTTATTGCTACATTTTAACAAAACATTAAGATCACTGTTTCAATAGTAACAAAAAATTATTGAAATTATGGCAAACTAAGCTCTGAAAAGTTGAGATGTCAGACCACTTCTGTGACTGTGTAAAATTTCACTCTCAACTGTTCTTTATTTTAAATAGAAGGCTTATGATGATGATTATTAGTATCAATTTGAGGAGGCATTGCTCATTCATGTCAAAGGTTATACAGTTTTGGTAGGCCTTCAAAAATACTTTGTAAAATTTCTTTGTTTTAGCTGGTTAGCAGCAAGATACAAGCAAAAGATGTGAAGTTCCCCCCCCCCCCCCCCCCCGAGTTGAAAATTCAATATATAATATGAAAGGCGAGCAATACTTTTGATCTCAGGTCAACAACATGTCAGTGCTTGCACATGTTTAAAACTATTGAAAGAGAGTTCTGTTTACGTAACAAGAATGACAGAACATTGTTATCCTTGTGCGGGGAGTGGTCGGGATGCAGGGGTCGTAGGGCAGGGCTGAGTGTAGACGTTATATTGCGTCCATTACAGATATTTACTCTAAAATTTAGTATCACATGATCCCACATGTATCTTTTCATGCAATGCAGATAATGTGAGACTGAATTTAATCGTTTTCATGCCAATTTTCCTTTTGCTACCAAAACTGTTGTTGTTGTTCGTTCTGTTTTTTGGCGTTCGATTCGTGTACCGAATATTGACGCCATCTACGTGCGGGTTTCTTTTTTGTTGTTGTTGTTTTGGGGTTTTTACCAAAACTGTACACGAGCTTTAACCGTATAAGAACGCTTTGTGCTAATTTGATAACAATGAGAAATTCTATTAAAGTAAGTACATGTACTCCGTAACAAAATGTAACAATTCAATCATGTTTCAAGATAGCAAACAGCTAGTAAGATTTATTTTAGCACTTTAAGTACATGCATGCTAATTAAGGCAATCTAACGAGAAATAATGTGATGTACATGTACACATATATTAATACATTGTTTTGCTATGGTTTCTTTTGGTCTGTTTCTTTCTCCATACAGCTATTTCGTGGACGATTGTCTTTTCTTGCACAATAACCGAGTGAAATTAAAGAAAGGCGCATGAAGATCCTTGCATTAATAATCATATCCTGCAAGATAATTTCAAAGACAATCAGCTGTACTTCACTGTTCTGTTTTAGTGTCTGCCAAACATTGTAAGATTTCTAAGTGTTTTTATTAACATCCTACAAGGTGCAATAATGTCAGTTTTTTGTATGTTTATAGATTTTTTTATGTATGTTTTCTTAAATTTTGAGAAATGAATTCTTTTTGTCTTGTTAATAAGTTTTGTAAACATGTTGAATAGCAAAGTTATGACAGTGTTATATAATTTCTTCTAAGCAAAAGCTCTTTTAGTCTCCCTCGTTTCTCTCTCTGTTATAAACCTGTGTTTTTGAAGTCCAACTTATGGGTCAGAGCATTGGATCTGATGCGCCAAAATGATTGATTTCTATTTCTGTTTGATAATTACAAATGACTTTCAGCATAGATGAAAACTATGGGGGGAGGGTGGGGATCCACCTGCTGACAAGGTAGCTTAGGAAAATGCAGTGGTGCGAAAAGACATGTCCGTAATGCAAAATGGAAAATCATTGAAAATTATGTTTTTTAAACACAGATTGTTAATTACATGGGTAGCATGTAGACCTTGTAAATTTTATGTACGCTCTTCCTGCAGCGTGATCTTGGCTATAATATGTCACAATAGACATTTTAACATAAATTGCATTTTTGCATTTTGCATTCTGAATGCATCTATTCGCACCAATGTATTATTTTCCTAAACTACCCAAGCAATTATCAAGATCATTGATAAAATATATTTGGGATCAAATGAAAAGAGGAGCATGGGTGTCCATCAGGAGGTTTAGAGGCGGACACCCCCCCCCCCCTGAACTTTTGTGGGTGGGGGACACAATATGGTATGTCCACCTCCACATTGTAAGCTGAGGACATGGGGGGGGGGCTTGTCAGATAATGTTTGGTGTGCATGTATGTGCCCCCCCCAAAAAAAAAATGTGTATGTCCCCACCAAAATTTTAAGCTGAGGACTTTATTTAGAATGTCCCCCCCCCCCCTTCCCAATATAAAACAGATCGATACCCATGAAGAGGAGCAATTGACTTTATTCACCCATTATCGATGGAAAAAAGTTCCTGTGTAAATCTTGTAAGAATGTGAAAGTTCAGTACTCATTTCTCCATATGGCAAATACGAGATTCAGCAGTAGAGGGCGACATTTCCCGCATGCTGCGCAGGTCAGCACATGCGCAGATACAAATCCAGTACCGACGATTTGACAACATTTCTTCCAGCTTCCATAGAAAATGTACAGCCAGGTTAATAAATCCATCATTTGACAAAATATTGTTTAGTCTCAGAAACTCTCCTGATAATTTAATTAGATCTATGCAGGTAGCCAGCATCAGAATTCCTTGCTTGCATTTTCTAGGCTCAAAAACTATAATGTTTATGGGATTTGTTAAGACTCGACCCATTATGTTTGTATGGAAACTGGAAGTGCCCATGTCTACGCCATGTGTGAGAAACATCACCCTCTACTGTTGAATCTCGTATTTTTGATACGGAGAATTTTGTGTTTATTTAGTAGATAATGCATGAATTAGGAGGAAAATGATGTTGTTTTGCCTTCCACTTTGGAAAATGTTCTGGTATTCCAGCAGAGTCCTCTGAATTAGATTCTCATTCACTTGGGCCAGTGAAGTAATACAAAATATTTTTGATCCACCTGTAATTAAACATCCCGTCCTTTCTGTATATCATGATATATGTTTGGTTGTGGTAGCTTTTGTAACTGAAGACAAAAGCTGTCAGTATTCTATGCAAAATGATTCAAGTAATCATGTAATTAGTTGGATGTGCCATTATTATTTCACTAATTTTTGAAAATGCAGTATTTCAAGTTTGTAAGTTTGTTTGTATTTAATAGCAATTGCAGAGCTGCCAATTCCCTCTGATTGTCCCAGGGAGACTCCCTGAAAACTGAATGATTTTAGCTTGAAAAACTACTAATTTCCTTGATTCATACATTGATTACCTCCATTGGATTGTGTGTAATTGAGAAAGATCTCCCTCATTTCTCAGCAAATTCCTCCTGAAAGGTGAATATTACAGTTGGCAGCTTTGCGATTGTGACATAGATGTAATATTTTTCCTTAGAACGTGTATCTTATGAAGGATGTGGTGAAATCTAGATTTTGATTTTAAATATTAGTGAAGGTCCTTGACTTTCGTACAAGAGGTCATGGATTCAATCATTGATGGGTGCTTGCATCTTTGGACAAACTTTTACCCACATCTGTCCCTCTCAACCATTGGCATAAATCCAGGGGAGGGGGAGGGTGATGGGGGGTACATATCCCCCCCCCCTTCCCCCAACATACTTTTTAGAGAGGAAGAAATAAAATTTTGATCAATTAGTTGTTAGAATTTTTGTATAAATCTGCCATAAATACCTCCCACTTTGTGACTTTTCAAAGAAGAAAGAAATTTTGATAAATCTATCATAAATGACTATAGCATGCTATAGTAGTAAATTTCAATTTGAAAAAGCTATTAAACCAGAGATAGGATTATAAGGTCCCAGTAATTCCAACTTTATTTAGCAAAATCTCCCATCAATGTCTATTATACTAGAAATTCTGGCAAAAGATTTTGATCATCCCCCACTCCTCAAAACAGATTCATGCCAGCGCTCTCACCCATCACCCCACTCCTCAAAACGGATTCATGCCAGCGCTCTCAACCCAGATGTAATTATCATCACCCCAGCAATGGCAATTGCAGAGCCCTCAGGAAGAACAGTATTTATGCTGATAAGGCTTCCTTGGGTAAACGGCATTTGCATAATATTATTACAATATAGGATGTTATTCACTTTAAATATTTATGATGCCTGGTATAAATTATGCAAGGGAGCAGAGATACTGTAGAACAGTTTTTTAGATGTATATGTATTTAGAGGTAGAGTTTATGATACAGAAATTTCCCTACTGCAAATAATGATATTCGACAATAGAGGGTGATATTTCCCACACACAGCGCAAAGGCGTTTTTGGTTTCCATGCAAACATGATGGGTTGAGTCTCCCATAAAAATTATATAGGCGTGGAAAATGCAAGCAAGAAATTCTGAGGCCGGCTACCTGCATAGATCTAGCATAGATCTAATAAAATTATCAGGAGAGTTTTTGAAACTGAACAATATTTTGTCAAATGAGGGATTTATTAACCTGGCTGTACATATTCTATGGAATCTAGAAGAAATCTTGTCAAATCATCACTACTGGATTTGTATCTGCGCATGTGCTGACCTGCGGGATGTGCGGGAAATGTTGCCCTCTATATTTTGTATAAAAGTGAATGAAGGCATGCATCATTTGTTTTGTACAAGACTTCTAGATCATTATTATTTGATTAAAATGGAGTCTTTTAATGAATGGTCCATATCATTATTGATAATATGTAAATCATAAGAATAGTATTGTTTAATAAGACTGCGAACTATTTTACTCTTTTTTGGTAATGGAAAAAAATCATGAGATGGACTGTAAAAAAAAAAAGAATCACTTGATTGGAATGAGTTTGTTAGGTTGTCAAATTATATACAGGAATAACTATACTGCCATGCAGAATAAACAAAATATTACGCGTGGTAGGCCACACAAAATTCGCAAAATATTCCACGTTTACAGTATTTTACAGATTTTGAAATCCTGTTGCGTACTGGTTGAAATTGAGAATTGTTGAACAGATATGTATTGTAAGGATTAGGTTGGTCAAGATTTGGGAATTTCAGAATCCATTTTTGAGAGTCATTATTCATTGATAAACTTATTGATATCAATGTTAGAAATTTTGAAGGGAATGTTGTAGATGTAAGAATCTACTTTAGTAAATGAAGAAGCTTAATGGGAGGAATTTTTATAATTTGTAAACAAATTTTCGGCATTACTCCCAGTGTTAAAGATAGTATGTTCAATCTGTAATGAAAATCACAAGTCAGAAAAAATTGGAACCAGAGGGATTCGAACCTGCCATCTACTGCTTGCCGGGCAGTGACTTAACCACCAGACTATTCTGGTTCATGGACTGGAGTCAAATACCCAAGATCCTCTTCTTTCTGATTCATTAATATGCAACGGTCTGCCGTGGACAATAGATAGTAAATGAAGAAGCTTTATGGGAGAAATTTTTATAATTTGTAAACAAATTTTCAACATTACTCTTAGTGTTAAAGATCGTATGTTCGATCTGTAATGAAAATCGCAAGTCAGAAAAAAATGATTTTCATTTACAGATCGAACATACGATTTTTAACACTGGGAGTAATGCCAAAAATTTGTTTACAAATTATGAATCTACTTTTGTTTGTTTGTTTTCTTAAGGGGGGGTATTTTACACCCTTGGAAATCAGTTGTCTTTTACAAAAGATGGGGGAGAGTCAGGGCCATACGCGGAATTTTTTTCCTGGGGGGGGGCAAGACACGTAAAAATTTTTGAAGAAGCTTGAAAGTGAGGGAGCGGAGAGACCGAGCTGGTCACAAGGGCGCTTTTGCATTTTTAGAAGTGAAATTGAGGGATTTGATGCACATTTTTCGTGAATTTTGTGAAAATTTTCAATTAAAAAATGTAATTTTTCAAAATTTCTGGGGGGGCAACTGCCCCCCCCCCCTGCTCCGTAATGCCATGGGGAGAGTGTACACGTAGGTATGCCTTTGTCGTCCTCTGGTTCATATACCAGTGGCAATCTGTGACAAGGATTTAGAATTTGTGCTAGGGTATAATTGAGTTTTTTCATTTTTCACAACCTGGCAATTGGTCTTTTTCTTGAAGCAATTCAGTTCTTGTTGAGAGTTTTATTATGCACCAAGATAAGAATAATTGCATGAACTGCAAAGTTTGGGAATCATTCATACTTTTTTTCAAGGACTCATTCTTGTGGAAAATCAGAAGCAGTGAAAACATAATGTATGGACAACATTATAAGATCAGAATTCAAATACCAGTGCAAGCTTTGGTTGATTTGTCATTATTTTTTGCTATGAGGCCATTTTTTAAAGCAGTTGCTGTGTTTTCTACTCAAGAATAGAACTGATATGAAATCTCACAATTTTTTTTTTTTAAACAGAACTTGATTTTCCCTTTAAATATGAGTTTGTTTATAAGTACTTTAGTCAAAGCAGCTGACATGTTATGTATGAATATACAGGATATTGTGTAAAGAAATAGTGACATATTCGAAGAAAAACATTTAATGAGATCTGTAACAATTTCGTAATACTTTGCTCGAGGTAATCTTTTGCTCTGGAGTGAAATTCCCCTTTGAGAGAAAGTGAAATTACTAATGATTATTTATTGATCTTGTATTGGAGTTGTTTAAGCAAACTTTAACAAAGCATACATGTACTTAAACTTATGAAAACTGGCTCAAAATCATCTCCACTGCAAAATGCATTTCAGCATTGCATGCTGCTTACTCCAGAATTCTTTCATCTTACTGCTTGTTCATGTATGAAGAGGAAAACCATTCAAAAAGTGTAAATAGGTAAGAATTTTGGTCTAAAGAAAACATATTGTCAGACTCTGAATGCATATTTTGCAAAGAGTGTTTTGTAAATTTTGTAAAGGCATTTTTGAAAACAGGGTAATGAGTCAACATTCCCTTTCGACATTGGTGTCGAAAATCTTATCTCTTTTTTTAGTTATGTTTTTAATGGTACCTTGAGCCAGCAATAATTAAAAGAACATTGGCCATCGATTTTAATTATAACATCTTTTAATAAAGCAAATAATCAGAAATGACAATCAGCAAAGTTTTTGTAGATACAGTGTTCTCTTTATTGTACATTTATTTGTGACATATATTCACTATGAATCCATTATAAGTATATACAATTTTAACACTGAACAATGTTTACATAGTGCATTAGGACAGGTATTATTATTATTACCATGTAATATTTATACATTATGGAAATACTTGTATGCATATTTTAAATAAGATATAGAACATGTTATTTGATGTGCCATATTTGATTTTTGTTGGTATGATATTTACATACATGTACTTGTTAATGATGTGCTTCCTTGCAATAAATATCTGACAAAGTAGATATTTTTCCTCATCTGGAAAATGAAGTTATTTGTTTTCTTTTATTCCAATAATAAAGTACATGTAAATTTATCAACAAGTAGTTTTAGATAGTAAAATGCTAAAATTATTTTATGTACTAATTACATTCAGAATATAAAGCTCTGGGCCAGTATTCAATTCAATGGTTAAGCCATAATTCTCAGTATTTTACTATTAAAGCATTCCAGGATAAAGTGAAATACTTAATCATCTCCAGTATTCCATAGAATCTTTTGGCTAAGAATTTTACCCTAAATCTAAGACAGCCACCTTGCAGACTTAAGCAAATTTTTGGCTGGCTGGCATGTACTTTTCACAAACAGTACATGCGCGCTGTCATATGCTGAGCGCAGGTGCATAATTCACACATGCAATGTGACATCTTTATTGCGCATTACTTGGGACAGAGTTAATGATGTCACAATGGTTGAAAGTAAGTATTTTGCCTTAAAGTCCGCATGCTAAGATACATAGAAGTGATCTGAATACAAATTAAGGCATTTTCCTTAGCCAAGGAAAATGCTAAGTAAATTGATACTCAATCAGTGCTTTAAGCTGAATACCGGCTCTGGTGATCAAGACATTTATTCCTTGAGGGTTATGTACAGGTAGTGTTGAGTCCATATTGGGAGATAAGGAATTTGATAGGTGTAGAAATCTCATTGCTAACCGACTGTCACCAAAGCATATGTTGTATGATGGAGGGATCTAATGCTACACACTGTTTTCAACAGCTAAAAAGTCTTAGAAACCAATGGTTTTATTAGTAAATTTCTTTGATCTTTCTTTGTTCTAAATATTCTAAAATTACTTTGTGAAAATTACAACGGACGAATATCAATAGCACTTTCAAGTAGACATGAATGCCAAGGTCAAATTCTGTTCCGCACAATGAAAGAGTCGTAAAGCTATGCACAATGCAAATTTTGATTTTGAAACTAATGATAAAATCACAAGAAATAAAGGAAAATCACTGATTCCTTATTGCAAACCTTAATGATATTCTTATTGCTTAGTCACATCAAAAGTTTGATGCACTGAACATGTTATACAGCATGTATTTGCAGGGTGCGTAGCTTTAGGACCCCCAGTCATACAACCAAAGGTTCAGACACAGTAAAAGAAACAAGGCGTTTGCGATGTTGTGTCTCGCCCACTTGTGAAAATAACTAGAAATATCGCGATCTGTGATGGCACACAACAGAACTGTATCTTTACATAATTCTACATTACGAATGTTTACACAATATCTGTGTACAAGTTCAGAAGCGTCACCTATGATTATCAGTTGAGCAATCAGATTCAACACTGGACAAGAAATGACAGAGGAAAAGCAAATTCAAGAATTTGAAAACATCTGTAACATATGACCTCCAATGACCTTTCACCTTATCATGTGAAGTCCAACAGAATGATAACATGCACTTCCCCTTAGTGATCTGCAACCCAAGTTTGACTGAAAAGTGTGACACGGTTGCAAAGTTTTGTGTCATAAGAGAGTCTTGCACGTAAACTTTAACCGTTCAACGTTTGACCTGTAATGACCTTTGACCTGACCATGTGACCTCTGACTGGACCATAACATGCAGGTCCCCTTAGTGCATCTACAACCCAAGTTTGATAGATAAGTGTCACATGGTTGCAGAGTTTTGTGTCATAAGAGAGTCTTGCACGTAAACTTTAATGTTTGACCTGAAATGACCTTTGACCTTACCATGTGACCTATGACTGGACCATAACATGCAGGTCCCCTTAGTGCATCGACAACCCAAGTTTGATAGATAAGTGTCACACGGTTGCAGAGTTTTGAGTCATAAGAGAGTCTTGCACGTAAACTTCAACGTTTGACCAGAAATGACCTTTGACCTTACCATGTGACCTCTGACTGGACCATAACATGCAGGTCCCCTAAGTGCATCTACAACCCAAGTTTGGTTGAAAAGTGAGTCACGGTTGCAAAGTTATGTGTGATAAGAGAGTCTTGCACGTCAACTTTAACATTTGACCTGAAATGACCTTTGACCTTACCATGTGACCTCTGACTGGACAATAAGATGCAGGTCCCCTTAGTGCATCTACAACCCAAGTTTGATTGAACAGTGTCACACAGTTGCAGAGTTTTGTGTCATAAGAGAGTCTTGCACGTAAATTTTAACGTTTGACCTAAAATGACCTTTGACCTTACCATGTGACCTCTGACTAGAGCATAACATGCAGGTCCGCTTAGGGCATCTACAACCCAAGTTTGGTTGAAAAGTGAGTCACGGTTGCAGAGTTTTGTGTCATAAGAGAGTCTTGCACGTAAACTTTAACGTTTGACCTGAAATGACCTTTGACCTTACCATGTGACCTCTGACTGGACCATAACATGCAGGTCCCCTTAGTGCATCTACAACCCAAGTTTGGTTGAAAAGTGAGTCACGGTTGCCAAGTTATCTTTCATAACGTTTGTGACGGACGGACGGACGGACGGACGACGGACGGACGACGGACGGACGACGGACGGACGACGGACGGACGACGGACGGACGACATTTGGATCCCTTAGTCTCGCCTTCACCTCCGGTGGGCGAGACAAAAAATGGAACACTACCAAATGTGATTAAAAAGCATGGCATCGGATGCTGAAGGTAAACTTCAATACAATGGAAAACACAATGATGTAATACTTCTAAATTAAAAATCAGTTAATCACAGAAGTTTTCATATACCAATTTTATGAAGAAAATATTATTGAAGAATCATCACTGTAACATTGATCATACCATAATAATCCTATCCACACATATGCAGAGTAAAAAAATCTTGTCACGTGTCCACCACATCACAAGAATAAATAAATGCAGTGGAAAAAATCATCTAAATAGAATAAATCAAGTAACAAAAAGCAGATTTTCTTATTGCCCAATGGATATTTTCAAATTTTTTACATATCCTTTTAATTAGCTTTTGCACAGCTTGCTGCAAGGCAAGCTTTGCAAACAAAACATCCATGCTGGGTTTAATCAATGTTCATGCAAAATTCAAAACTGGATGGCATATACATTGTAAAGGCTTTTTAAGGCAATTGGATCTTCTGAAGAAAACAGTTATCTATTACAATGAAATGCAATGAATGTTCCACTAAAAAAATATCAAATAAGGATGCCCCATGTATATTTGATAGTGCACTTCTATGTTTCACATTTCAAGTTTTCTGATTATCAAGACCTCTTTTCTTTCTATAAATGCATAGTACATGTATTTTGATGTGTAGGACGGTTCACAAAAGAAGGCATTCTGGTGTATGAAGAAAGACATCAGTATCAATGATATCCTAAATAGAAATTATTACGAATCCTGTGGAAATCAAATATTCTATCATCATACATGCTTTCTTCTACATACATGTATCTACATCTGAATTCATAACATCTGAAGAAATCAAGAAAGGACCAATGGCTTTCATTCTCAAATAAATGTGCCCCATTCTTGGAGTACAAATTACTAGAATCCATTGCCAAATTTTACTAACAAGTTCACAATGACTGGGCAACCCTGCACAAAAAGAAAAATATGTGCACTGTCCATTAAGTTCAGTTCATGGTTTGAAAACTCAGCGGTCTACCAAACAAATCCCAGACGCTTTCTTGTATTGGAGGACTTGCCAACATGTGCATATTTAACCTCATCTGTGCTTCCCTTCTGGTAATAAGGCAGTTCAACGCCAGCTCTGTCATTGGTCAGGTAGCTTGGTCGGATGCCACCCTTACCATCAAAGACGGGTCCGTGGCCGCCGCCATGGCCTTCCCTGGCTGCCTTCTCCAGAGGATAGACGTTGCGTCCACCTTCCTTGCAGTGCTTTATGACCTTGCCTGCATACTCCTGGAACTGCTCTTCCTCCACAGCCAGTAGATCAATATTCTTCTTGTCCATTTCGAGTTGCTCGGCTCGGTCCATCAGCTCACGCTCATGACTTTCCTGGACCTGTTGGCTGTGGAAGTGCTTGAGGTTTTCATTCTCCTGTCGGATCTGTTTCATCTTCTCCTCCTGCTTGGCAGCAAAGAGACGGTCTGCTTCCATCTTTAGATGAAGGGCTTCAAGTTCGCGACGCCTCTCTTCACGTTCTTCCTTCTCCTTCTGCTTCATTTGTGCAGTCCTGCAAAATAGGCAAGCAAGAATCAAAAACATTAAAACTTTGGTTTACAGAAAATATGCAAAAGAAACTCAATGCTCCATACAATCTTCATCAATATTTCTGTCCATCAGTGCTATTCACCTGTTTGCACAAGGAAGAAGCAAGTGTACAGATATAATTTAACGACCTTCATGACTCTCTGATGATACCAACAGATATCCTGTATAGAATGTTTGCATATGGTTACACAAGCCTAGGATGCATCATCCATGTGTAACCATGGATTCACTTTTATTACTATTTCCTTTTCATTTTCACATTGAAATAATTAGTTGTTCCTGAACTACACCTACATTACCATAAAACCCACTTAGCATAAACTCTCAATAAAGAAGCTTAAGGCTAAATCTTTCTGCAGTTCTTTGAGACACTATGGTAACTTCCTACAATCAAATTGCTACCTCAAGCTCTCTGTCTCCAACACTTTACCTAATACTGACCCTACATGTACTTACATATGTCATTTTAACCTAAATGCCATAACCCTAAGACTCATTCTACACTCTTGAATAAACAAACAGAGCAATTACAAATGTGTTTGCTACTGACCTGTGAATAGCCATTTGTTTGAGATCTTCCTCTAGCCTTTCTTGCTTTTCCTGCATCTCTTTCTCCCTGGCAGCTTCACGTTCAGCCACAGCCTTGGCGATGCGATCATCCTCGTCATCTGCCTTTGCCTTAAGCTGGCTGTCAAGATCATTGACCATACGATTGACATGGTCCTGCTTTTGCCTGTACAAAGAATAGAATGTGGCAGTATATTTTAGAAAGCAAGATACCATGGGAACATTATAATGATATAATCAGAATTGAAATTTTTCTATTCCTAAATTCTGATTAGAGAATTTGAATATTCAGATTCAATGAATAAATTTATAAGACTGCACTCAGAATGGCCAATATCCCTATGATTTGGTACTTCTGAAAATATGAAGCACTGAAGATGGGACAGGGCCTTATGCAATATGTATAATATACTGGCATATATTTACTTTGGGAAATACATGCTCCAGAAGCCAATACCTGAAAAAAAAAATAATAATCATGACCTGTGGTACGATGACCACTTTTTTTTTCCCACTTCCCACACAATTGTGTTTCTCACTAAAAGTTGGTAAGAAGACAACCTTCACAAAAAAAAAAAAGAATATCTAGCTATAAAGACATTTCCCTGAAGTGGTCTACAAATTTATGTAAGCATGGTGAAAGCATGGCAAAAACTTACTGCCAAAGTTCTTTCTCTCTTTCCCTTCGCAGTTTTGTCATTTTCTTCTTGGCTGCAGCAAAGATGCGAATCTCCTCATCCTCCTCTTCTTCCTTCTGTTTCTGTGCAGCCCTGATCAAGTCACGATCAGCCACAGTCTTCAGATGAGAGTGCATGAGGTCCTGTTTCTCACCGAGCCGGATGCGTTCAATCTTTGCACGCTCTGCATTGTAGTAATCGACCTGCTCTTTGAGGTCCCTACCCTCACGCACATCCTGAATCTTGTCAATTTCAGCTTGTTGTAAATGCTCTTGGATTCTAGATTAATTATAAAGATAATAAAAATAATCATAATCATATGTCATTGCAGAAGAAGACACCACCAGAAATTTTCAAAGAGAAAATGGTCCTTATGGTTATGATTTTTAATGTCTGACAGGTAGGAGTGCACAGTTTTGGGCCTAAGTGCAGTTAAAGCCTGCTAGTCTTGAACTCTGAAAAATTACTCTATCATATGTAACACTTTGAAAATTTAGATTAGAAGAATGACAAATTCAAGAATTTTAGGAAGTCACTCACTGTTGTTTCTGAAACTCTGAGATGGCCTTGCGATCCTGGATCCTTTTGAGAGCTTTCTCCTGGTCGGCCAGGATCCCTTCTTCTAGCTCCCTTTGAGCCCGGAGCAAGAGCTCCTTGTCTTTGCCTCCCATGGCTGCCTCTCTTACTTTCTTGAGTTCTAACTGGGCATCTCGTTCTTTAAGTACCTCGGTCAGCAGTAAGGCACCCTGAATACAAGTCATATTAGAGAATGACACAGTTCCATATCAAATTGTCAGATTAGTTCGCAATGTAAGTTATTCAAATTCAAATTCAAATTCAGTTCGGTTTATTTGACACATATCCCAGCAAAAGTCCCAAGACTCAAAATCTGAGTTTGCAATCATCAACATTTTAAAAAACAGGAAGAAACAGGAGGAATAAGAGTACATGAGATTTATATTTTATTTATTGAGGATTAACATAGTTTATTAAAGTAGTTTATTACAAGTAGAAATGAATCAAAATTCACTTTCCAATTGAACTACAAAATCCATTTACAATATAAACCAAATTCATAAAGGAAATATGAAAATCAGTATAGGTATGTTGTCCTACTATGTTGCAAGTACTTACCTCTGTCAAAAAAGCAAACATAAAAATGAACAAACAAAAACTTACATGGAATCCTTTCACTCGATCTGTTTGGTAGTATTGAAGAGTTTTTGCTTTCTCAATGGCTTCTTTTCTTTTCTGTGCTTGGTATTTTGCTTCCTCAATGTCAATTTGGACTCGCTCGGCCTCTTCCTTCTCTTCACGGATCTTGCGAGCCTCAAGCTTTTGTAATCTTTGACCCTGAAAATGAAACCAGATAACAGATAAAAAATTAATATTACATATATAAGACATTAATATGGACACAGCAGATATTTATTGAAAAAATTGGGTACAGTATGCATCATGTGAAAATTAGCCTGTAGGTTCATGACGAAAACCTGTCGTTTAAAAGTGAAACCCCAATTTGACTTTAGTAATTTCTAGACACCTAAGATTAAATTAACAAAAGTGCAAACAGTGTAATCCCCCTGCTGGAGAAGCGACCTTGACAGGGTTATAGAGAGAGAGAGCGGAAGGGAGAAAGAGAAACATGCAGGGGCTTCAGATGCCCAGCGCTACAATATGTCGATATCGCAGCATGACGGTTAGCTTATGGAAATCAAAAATGTTGCTGTAATCGCCAATTCTGGGTCATTCGTTCGAAGTTTAATTTTGGTCTTCATCTAAATTATGAGTGACTTTAGGACATGGCAATATCTTATAACAAGTGAAATATATATTTCCTGCTTTTCATTTCCTTTCTGGCATTGCCGAGATAAGAGTTTGTTTACACTACGGTATTACATAAGATGATGAGGAGAACAGATGTAATCCGAAACCACCACTTCTCGTGCGAAGATGCAAGGCACCAATAAGACTTTAAACGAGGTAAGTGAAATGGGGGTTGGAATACCCCACCTAAAATACATAGGTTGCTGCGTTATAGTGGTGGGGTATATTTTAAACAAGAGATTCTCATAATGACAGGATTGTAAACTGGAAGAGAGGCTGAAATTAATGAAAATAATTTTGCAAGCAATATTATATACATGTAGCCCCTTATAGCAATTACCTTGTTGAACAAAACTAATTTTTGCAAAACGGAGTAAATCTAGCTCTTACAGTACAGGCTCATGGCACATGGAAAATCAATCACTTTTTTCTCACATGAAATTCTTTACGATTTATCATCCTTTGTCTGATTTCATCTGATTTACACATAGTTCTTTTTTTAGACATCTTTATCATTCACCTTTTCCTTTGCCGCATCAGATAAGGAAATGGAGAAATGGAAAAAAATGCATGAAAATGAAACTTACAGCAATGGTATTACTCCAGTTTTTGACCATGTCCTTTGACTGTTGATGGAGAGCCTCCTTGGCTTCACGCTTGGCTCTGATTGCTTCTTCCTCTCGCTGCTTTCGCTCCAGCTGGGCCCTGATACGCGCCCAGTCTGCCTTGGAGAGGACAGTCACCTCACGAAGGTCGGTCCCATCAGGCAGGAGCATACCAGGTCCTGGTCCTGATGCAGGAGGGGCTGCCTGCTGGCGACTTCCAACGGGCGAATCTGATCGAGGGATAATAAAATAATTTGATGGTTTAGATCAATTAGAACTATGCAGAACTATAATTTTCACAAAATAATATGCATGAACAATAAAGACTGGAAGAGTGAAGGATGCATTTTCTTCCCTGACCATTCCTTTATCCCTTTAACCCTTAAAAGACTGGGCTATTTTGGAGGTACTGAGCCTGGTGAGCCATGAGGACTGGGGAAGGGGTATGATGATGCTCCCACCCCCTTAATAGAGAGCTTTTGCAAACACAACGCGGATGTTAAGTTTACGTGTCGTGTGCAAAATTTTGGACGACTACTACTACTACTACTACTACTAATAATAATAATATGTCTTGTTTACCCAGGGTAGCCTCTTCAGTACTATGTACTGTTCTCCCAGAGGGCCCTCCAAGAATACTGCGCATGCTCAAATTAAAAAAAGTTCCCCGTCCTGTTGAAAACATGAACGGTTCTCAACAAAATTATGTCCATTCTCGGTGGACATAGCTAGTTTGGGCAGCCGGTGGCAGCCAGCATTAGTGTGCACGTAAGTCAGCACGCTATGGGCGCATTGCTTGAATGCGCGAGGGAGAGAGAGCTGTCTCCCTGATTGTGACGTCATATTTCTGCGTTCACCAAAAAAGCAAAAGCAAGGGGATACTGTATTATGTGACTGCAAGCCTATTGCTCCTGCATTTTAAAAGGACATCCGCGTCATGTTTGCAAAAGTTCCCTCATATCTCAGCCGCAACATGACTGATCGAGGGGAATATCATGTAAAGATAATAATTTATCTTTATTTTCAAGTAAATCCATATCTTTTCATTAAATATTATAATTCATACAAATCATATGGGTAAACACACATTTTTATTTTTGAGTGACAATTACATGTAAGTAATGAAAGGTCTTGGAGATGAAATTTCTATGCAAGAAGTTCTTTATAAACATTAAAAATATAATTACACAGGAAAAAAAAGTATCAAAAGTGATTTCAATTCTTATGTATTCCATTGTTCTAATTTATTAGGAATACACAGCACGGTGGTGTGTGCAACTGTGTGCTTTATTCCATCAGGCTTGGATACGAAAGTGCATGATTACTGCCACAAGAAAAATAAAAAATTACAAATAGGGGGTCTACAAGTCCGATAGGCCTAATGTTAACGTTACTTGTGTATGTGATCATGTGGTGATGGCCCTGATCTCGCCTGGGAAAAAAAAAATGCCATCCGGACACTCAACAAAAATGAAGCCTCCTCACATTTAAAAAAAAAAAAAAAGGCCTCCTCTTCTGACTTTGGATTCAACAAAAACTAACTCTCTTGTTAGATCTATTCATTAAATAGCTAACACAAGTGTTAAAAAATTCAGAAATATTACTGGTAAACTTCTTAACATCACTGTTTTAAATCTACTCTCCGGACAGTTACTTAACAGTTACTTATTAGTTAGGTCCTTCAATTGGCTTCAATATGGCCTTTGCCAAACTGTCACCTCACGACGTCTAACATTAACGTTACAAATATGGTTTGTCGCCCTATGTCTGCGCAGTGCCCAAGAAAAGTCTGCGCATACATTGCGTAACTGCACGATTCTAACATTACAAAAGACGCAAATAACACATTGATCTTCTTATCATAATTTTGGTGATGATAGGTATCAGCGAAAAAAATGAGGTAAAACTGGTGAAAAACATCTGTTTTATGTATTTTTAGTTTAGACTACTCACATGCCTTGAAAATGCCACCTTTCATGCAAAAAAGTTGAACTGCGTGTAACATTAGATCTAACAAGTAACGTTAACGTTAAACAAAGTGAATTATGAGTGCGCAAACAAGGGAACCTTTCGGCTTTCCATTTAATTTTCAAATTGACACCGTCGGCGTCACCTATTCTTGTGAAAATATGTGTTCTTATTTGAATTTTAACAAGATTTTTGGCACAATTACTCTCTAGAATATGAGGATTAAAATGAGGTCAGCCATTAAAGGCAGAGGAATACCAAAGCACACAGTAGATCTAACTGTTAGATATAACGTTACAGTCGAACACACCACCGTAGTCCGTACTGTGCGTGTATCAGCAGCGCTTTGTTATTCCGTCAGTCATCTGATACTGAGGTTTCGGACATGGATATGAAACTGTGCATTGCCAATGGCAATTGGTCCCCATTAACCCACTCAAATCGACCCATGGAAAATGAAACAATGGGTCCCCATTAACCCATTCGTGACAGGAATTATTTAAAGCCTAATTTGATCAGCTTTTATTCTTCAAATTGGCAACACCAACATTTTTATTTTATTGCTAGACTTGTTTCTTATGAAATGTCATGTATCTGAAAGGAATATAAATTGACAGAAATTATGAGAAGTCAAAAAGTTGCCAATTTGCAAGGGAAAACGGTGATTTTAAACTTTCTATGACATTGCCAAATTAAGGATTTTAATGCTTATTTTCCTTTAAAAAATTTTCAGCATCAAACAACGAATATTGACGCAACCAAAATGGACACAGTTTGTGTAGAATTTTTTGCTCTTTCTGCTCATGTATTTGGTATGATTTTTAGGGCTTTGCATCAAAAGATATTAGGCCAAACCACAAAATGTGGACCTCGGTCACGAATGGGTTAACCCATTGAAATCTACCCATTAAAAACCAATTGGTCCCTATTGGCAATTGGTCCCCATACACTACAGTACGCATTACACATGTCTAACGTTAACGTTAGATCTAGATCTAACCCATTGAAATCGACCTTAGACTTACTTTTTGTTTGCCCTTTCCTTCGTCCATGTCGTACTTGTTGAAGTTGTGCCATGAATACAGATTGCAATATTTATCGATAAGGTCAATGATATAATATCGAGGTGTCCTACAGTGATTTTGTCAGTACTTCTTGTACCAATCCTACGAGCGGCGGGTTTCTGTGTTTGCAATTTACCGGAAGCTGGTTTTGGAGCGAGCTCGAGCTAGCACAACACGTCACAAAACACATGCACACATACGTTGCTAAGTGCCGCTACGCTCAACGGCTATTGCGCATGCGCGGTAACCATGGACTGGAATCACGAACTCTGGAAGCGACCCACTGAGAGATCAATGACGCGACCAGAGAAGCGACGAAATCGAGACCGCAGGCCTCGTCCAGTGCCCGAATAAGGAGCGGCGCCAGGTTATTTAGGGGGGGGGGGGGGGGGGGGGAGAGGAGGGGAAATGACCCATTGGTAAGTCTATTTACGTTATGAATGAAATAATGGAGGTATTATTAGTTGCATGACCCAGCCCTCTCTTTTCCAACCGTACTCTTCTTTCTTCCTCCATGCACTCTTTTTCTTCCTTTTCTTCTCTTTTATTATCACTTAAAAAATCATAGGGGCGGTCGCTCCTCCTGCCCCCCCCCCCCCCCCCCCCCCATAGCGCTGGAACTGGCCAGAATTAATGGATTCTTCAAAAATGGATTGAAAATTATAGCTTGGTCAATAAGGAAAATGGCCGGGTTAATGGTTGTAAATAATGATAGGGAAGAGCCCTCAATTTACGACATAAATCTTTATCAGCAAGCCACTGCAAACAATGCAAATGCCATGGCCTTCAGCTAAAAAAGAGAGAAGAAAGGGTATTTTTTACTCGCTCACTCACGAAAAAGTAATAGAGCAGTTTTAACACCTGCAAAGTTGTTATATGATCTTTAAGTAAGGGTTTAGAAAAAAATGACGTAAATGATCCTTAAAGTGTGTTAAATAGGGTTATTCCAACGCATGAAGGCAATTTACATTTTCTTGTGTTTACCCTTTGTATAAGTGCTCCATTTTAAATGCCCTTTCCGCTGGTGCTCCCCGGGGGCGTCTCTAGACTTTTTTTCGGGGGAGGGGGGGGGGGGTGTAGAGGCACTGACTGCCGACAAACATAGCCACTGATTACCGGCGACCAACGTCAATAAATTCAACCGTATAAAGCCCAATAGGCATGTTCACTTGTGTGCCTCTAATCATAATTCTCCTTCATCTTTTCTACATATTACCTTTATAATTATGAGCGAGCGCAGCGAGCCAGGAAAAATATATAATTCTTCATCAAAATACTTGATGGGCATATACGATATCTGAATTATATATTTGGTCACTTCGCTTGCAGAATTCATTCGCTTTGAAAAACCATCCTGTATCTTATTACGAGCAAGCGCAGCGAGCGAGGAAAATATAGGAGTTTATTCTCCTTTTCAGGGTAGAAGTGATAATTCTTGATCAAAATACAAGATTGACCCGATAAGATATCTAAATCATACATGCACATTATTTGGTCATCTCGCTTGCCGAATTCGTTTGCTTTCCCAAGCCATTTTGTATCTAAAAGCGAGAGCGAGAACAGCGAGCGGGGAAAATAATTATGTTCCTTTTCATGGTAGAAGTGATAATAATATTCTTCATCAAAATATCTGAATTACAAAAGTCATGTACTTTGGGTCATCTTATTGTCGAATTCGTTTGCTTTAACCATCTTATACGAGCGAGCGTAGCGAGCGAGGAAAATTAGGCCTACATACTTTTGTTGTAGAAATGATAATTCTTCATCAGAATAATTATACATGATGGGCCTTAAGATATCCTGAGCATTGGGCATGTTGGGGGGTTGGTTCACACCCTCCATCCCCCCCCCCCCCTCCGTTTGCGACGGCAAACTAATTTCACTTGATTTCTCTTTCCTCTCTCTTTATCTTCCTTTCTTTCCCTTCTTTTCTTTTCTTCCCTTCCTCTCTCTCTCTTTCTCTTTTCTCCTTTTCTTCTCTCCTTTTCTTTTTTTCTTTTTCTCTTTTCCTTTTTCCTCCTTCCTCTTCACACCCCACCCCCTCTAGCGTCCCTGGTGCCCCCCCTCCACTTTGAAAGACGGTCAGCCGCCCCTTACTACTCTAATATTAACAGATATCGCATGCATAAAGAGGTTTCTAAATAATTATCTAAACTGATTTGATGTTGCCCAGCCTTATACGAGAAGATTGAAAAGGTGCAGATATTAAGCTTTTAAGATTGAAAAGGAGCAGATATTAAGATTTTAAGAGTGAAAAGGAGCAGAAATTAAGATTTTGTTTCCTTGTCTGATCGAAAGCGTTCTTAAATGCAAAGTTCCGATTAAACTAAGATACATGAATTTTGTTGCTCTGTCGATAAGCCACTCCGTCTGTCTGGAGCCAGAAGGGAATTAACTCATATCATTTTATACAGAATTAACGCTCTCCTGGCTCCAAACAGACAACTTCACGAAATAAAATGCATAGTATTTACCAAATGAGTCGCTGACATCATGTTTGTTATGGTACAATGGAAGAAGAGAGATCATGGCCGTACGCAGCGGGGAGGGGGATAAGGGAGCAGTTCCACATAGAAATTTTTTTAACTTTCATTTTTTTACTGAAGATTTTCACAAAATCCACGAAAAGTGTGCACCCAATCCTTTAACTTTTTTTAAATGCAAGAGTGCCCTCGTGACCAGTGTGGTCGCCCGCTCTCTTGTTTTGAGCTGCTTCGAAAATTTGAACACGTTTTGCCCCCCCCCCCGAAAATGTTTCTGTGTACGGCCATGAAACAGATGCGCCCACCACCCCCCCCCCCCCCGGCCCCCCATATTCAACGGATCTATGTCCAAACAGTATAGTTAGTACGTGCCTATGGGAGCTTTGATTCTTGTTGGCTCACCCCCCCCCCCCCCTTCCTTCAAAAAAGGAAGGTGTTTCATTAGGCCACTGACATTAATAGCCTCAGGACGACCAGCATTAGCTTAAGATGATCCATGACAAGGAAATAACACTTTGAAGGCCCCGTACTGAGAATATTTGGTATTGCATGCGTTTCGGAGAGCGGTCAACAAAAACAATATATATTGAATTACATAGAGCACCTAAGATTATGACTGCATGTTTTTCTTTTTCTGGTTCAAAGTATGCCAGGAGGGACAAAATGTCCTTCCCCCGCCTCTCCTTCAAATTGCAAATGTCGTTCACTTTGTGTCTGATGAGGGCCCGTTGATCAGTTGCGATTTTAAAGATATCTGTGCATGGCTCCCGTTCCATACCAAAGCTCTCTCAATGTCAGTTTTCCTTGCTCCAAACTTGTGCCTCTGCCCCAACCTTCCTATAAGTTTTATTGCTGCTACAGCCTATAACAATTTCTCTAAACAAATATATTTTAATGGAAATATAACTTAGTTTGCGTGTAATGTAATTTATGACGATGTCAAAATTATTTTTAGCAGTCAATCTTGACTGCACTCAATATTTACTAAAAATAGGTCATTTGCAAGTTGTCCTGGTACATACCGGATACTGTAAATGTATATGGAACCAACACGACTCGAATTAATTCATTAGCCGCATTTAGAATCATCTGAAAGTTTCAAGTTTAATCATCTCCTGCAGCTTAGCATATGTATAAACTGAAGTATTATAGTTCGTTCACATTATTAAAACTTGACCGGAGATACTTGCCTCATATTTCTCCCCTTTTGTTCTTGAAAGTTAAAAAAAAAATTACATATTTTATACAAGACAACAACAACAACAGCAACAAGGGAAAGAAAATCAAAAAGGCAAACAAACAGCCTCCAAATGCCACCTGTCACAAAGTTATATCCTATCTGGGGCGGAGCGTCTTTCAACGTGGGGACCGGGGGCACCAGCGAAAAGGGGCGCTTTTTTGGGAAACGGGGTAATTTAAAAAAAAAAATCATTTCGGAGACATTCAGCTGCTCCCCTATTGAACACACACTTAAGGATCATTATCAATGTCTACATAATCTGATAATAGCAATACTTGACCGTTGTCAAGACTGCCCTGAGTACTCACTTGCGAGCAAGCGAGGGAGCAAAAAATCTAACAAAAATTGCTGAGGAACACAATATTTGCATTATTTACCATGTTTAGATGAGTGAATTGATGATAAAGACGTCGAAAATCTATTCTAGGGCTCTTCCCTTAAATCTTTTTTCATCCATTAACCCGGTCATTTTCCTTATTGACCAATCCATAATCATTTTCAAAGCATTTTTGAGATCTCATCACGACCGATGTTCTGTAACAGAAAGAGGGTTAAACTGAAAAGGGGGTTAATTTTAAGCACCATCTCGACTTGAACAGGAGAAGACTTGATAATGATCAGGTAATCTTCTCAGGTTTAACCTCTCTAAGTGTACTGTAAGTAATTACAATCCTTTGCAACTTTTATTCACCATGTATATTGATAACCCTATACTGTATACTTACCACACAATAAGAAATAAAAAGGTGCAAGTTTGCACCCTAAAGCAACACTGGGCGCACCTTTATGGGTGCAATCTTATACCCTTAAATGAAAAGGCGCAGGGCTGGGATAGGGGATGCATCCCCCCACACATTTTGAGGTGGACTCATAATTTACTACTACTACTACTACTACTCCTACTCCTCCTCCTACTACTACTACTACTACCACTACTACTACTACTAGTCCTACTACCACCACTACTACTACTACTACTCCTGCTACTACTACTATTATTACTACTACTACTACTACTACTACTACTACTACTACTACTACTACTACTACTACTACTACTACTACTCCTGCTACTACTACTACTACTACTACTACTACTACTACTACTACTACTACTCCTGCTGCTACTACTACTACTACTACTACTACTACTACTACTACCACCACCAGCACCACCACCACCACCACCACCACCACTACTACTACTACTACTACTACTACTACTCCTACTACTACTACTCCTACTACTACTACTCCTACTACCACCACTACTACTACTACTACTACTACTACTACTACTACTACTACTACTACTACTACTCCTACTACTTATACTACTACTCCTCCTCCTCCTACTATTACTACTCCCACTACCACCACCACTACTACTCCTGCTACTACTACCACTACTACTACTACTACTACTCCTACTACTACTACTCCTACTACTCCTGCTACTACTACTACTACCACTACTATTACTACTACTACTACTACTACTACTACTACTACTACTACTACTACTACTACTCCTGCTACTACTACTACTACTACTACTACTACTACTACTCCTGCTACTACTACTACTACTACTACTACTACCACCACCACCACCACCACCACCACCACCACTACTACTACTACTACTCCTATTACTACTACTCCTACTACCACCACTACTACTACTACTACTACTACTACTACTACTACTACTACTACTACTACTACTACTACTACTCCTGCTACTACTACTACCACTACTACTGCTACTACTACTACTTCTTCTACTTCTTATTCTTATTCTTCTTCTTCTTCCTCCTCCTCCTCCTCCTCTTCACCTCCTGCTTCTCACACTCCTTCTTTTCTTCTTTATTTTTTATAATTTTTACTACTTTAAATAATAAATGAGTACCTGCACCATGTTAAGTGTGCTGGTATAGTTGTACATACATGTCATATATCAGTTTATTCGATTTTTGTCAGGGTAAAATTTTAAATGTTTAAATCATATCATTTATCAAAAGTTTCCCTTATGTCTGTATATCGTGGTATAATCAATTTTGTCAAAGTAAAATTCAAATATTTAAAATCATATTTCTTTCAGAAGGTTTCCCGTAAGTTTGGTGGTAGTTTTACATACATCTAGTAATCAATTTGTTCGATTTTGTCAATGTAAAATTCAAGTGTTTAAATCATATTTCTTACGGATGGTTGCCCCCACGTTGGGTGGTAGTTGTAGATACATGTATGAATGAATTAGTTCGATTTTATCAGAATAAAATATAGATGTTTAATTCATATTTCTTACAAAAGGTTTCCCGTAATTACGTTTTGGTGGTAGTTATACATACACTGCAAAAACGGTGGTGTTAAATTGGTGTTAAATCAACACCACTGGGGTTTATATAGGACAACACCACCATCAGAGTTGTCCTATGTAAACACCAGTGGTGTGGATTTAACACCAATTTAACACCACCGATTTTGCAGTGTACATTACATACCGATACATGTTGTAATCAATTTTTTTTTTTTTTTTTGTCAGAGTAAAATTTAGATGTTTGCTTCATATTTCTTACTAAAGTTTTCCCGTAAAGTGTGGTGGTAGTTATTCATATATGTGTATAATAATCCATTCGTTCGATATTTTCTTTCAGAGTAAAATTGAAATGTTTAAAATCATTTTTTACAAAAGGTTTCCCGTAAAGTTTGGTGGTAGTTATACATACATGTAATCATCAGTTTATTCGATTTCGTCAGAGTAGAAATCAGATGTTTAAAATCGTATTTCTTAGTTACAAAAGGTTTCGTGCATAAAGTTTGGTCGTAGTTATACGTACATGTAGTTGTCAGTTTTTTCGATTTTTTCAAATTAGAATTCAGATGTTTAATTCATATTTCTTACAAACGGTTTCCCGTAAAATGTGGTGGTATTTAATGTTATACATACATGTATTTATCAATTTGTTGATTTTTGTCAGAGTAAAAATTTGAATGTTTATCCATGGTTGGCTTCCCTAAAACAACGTATTGCGAAAGGCCATTGCTGGCAAAATGCTACTCTCATCGGTCACCAAATAAATAATCGCAATTTGAAAATGACTGTATTTTAAGAAACGGGCATAAAATCAAAATAACCTCACCAAATTCGATGATCTTGGTATCATTCTCTTCGGTAGAAGATATCTTACTATATGACGTCTAAAAATTATAATACTTCTAGAAGCTTAAGTACTGATAATCCGCCGTCCTGCTTTTTCTGGGACACCCTGTATAAGGCTTTCCTAAAGTACATGTGGTGGTGGTTTTTACATGTGTGCTTTTTTCTTGTTGTACTGCCAATGACCATGTCTCAGCTCCATAGAGCAGTACAGACCCTATAATAGCCACAAATAGTCTTCCGAGTGGATTTCTAGATCTTGCTCATCTTGTGCAAGGCTTTCCATGCTAGAGCTCTCCTGATCTTTATATCTTGTTCCGTTGAAGATATCCATGAACCAAGATATTTGAAGTCAGTACTTGTCTCAAGTGTGGCACCTTTAATAGTTGAGAAGGTTACATCATTGATGTTGTAACGTTGTTTTTTGTTAATGTTTTTTTACCTCAGTGTTCACTCAAGAATTTTGAGTGATCACTGAGGTCACAAATTCTTACTCTTAATTCACTCTTGATTTACTCGAAATTCACACTCTATAAGCATTGCTTTTTAATAGTGGATCCCTCCATTTCCATAAGAGACTATGCTGTATATATATGTTTTTGTCATTATAAAAAAGTATACGAATTATCATGTATGTTTGATTTCTTTCATGACTTGTTATTTGTGTTTTGGAATTGAAAATAAACTCTTGAATCTTGAATCTTGAAAACTATCTTCTGAAATTCACCCCCAAACAGAGTGAACGCGTTCAATCTTTTTTTTTTTTTTTAGAGAGAGAGAGAGAGAGAGTATTTTGTCTTACCAGTACCTCTATGTCCAGGCATGCATAACAGGCGTAAAACATGCCAGCATCTTATAAGTGCTTGTTTTCATTACAGCATTTCTTACTACCAGCGTAGTTTCTAAAAGTGGAAGCAATATCATCCATCGGCTTTTACAGGAATTTATCAGTGGGATATTTTTTGTTTTTTGGCTTGGGGGGGGGGGGTACGAATGCATAGCATTAAGCAGGACAATCAGAAATCAAACATTTTGGAACTCAATTGAAACGCACATTTATTCCTTCTAAAACAATAAGAATGTGTTTTTCATCCACCGCAATGCGGTACAATATGAAAGATGAAAGTAAGGCGAATTACACCTGATACGAGGAGCTTGTGTTGGGGACACCGAAACAAGACGATAACAAACAAATAAATATCATGTATACTATAATAACATCTATAGTCATCAGTTTAGGGCTATCAAATGAAGTACATAAGAGTAAAAGTAAGGATAGATTATAAAGAGAAGAAAGACTGCCATAAGCATCATGTTACCTAAATGTTACCTAAATGATATGCATGATAATATTCCATACATTTTGGAAGAATTTTCACTTCTTTGCAAGTCATCTTTATCCTACCTGTCTCTTCAATCTTATATTATCTGAAATAGTGATTTATTTAGAACATACAGGTTATTTAAATAGTGACAATATGAGAAACAGTGAAAAAAATGAATAGATGAATAAGTAAGTAAAATGATGAAAGAAATATTTAAAAATGATTATGAATGCTTTAAAGGAATTTCCAGATGTTTGAATTTCTCTCTTGAAAGACATAAAAGGCCCACAAAATGAAATTAAATCCACAAGTTTGAATGCGACAATATCTTGAGGAGTTGTAATACCGACTTTAGTTGATAAGAACCTGACGAATATGATGTGATTGAAATTCAAAATACTGTATAAAATCATTTCTTTTTTAATAACTATATTAAATAGCAGATAACATCAGTCCGTTTCTAATAATCAGAGTAAAGGGGGAGTTATGCTTATTATAATCGACACTTTAGCTGTGGTTATCCTGTAAGAATAACTTTTAAAACAGCTTATCAATTAGAATGAATCGTTGGGATTTTATGAACGTATAACAGTGCCCTTAATGTACTATGACAGTATAAAAGTTTGCAGCCAAATGCAAAAATCATTTACCGTTATTTGAAACTATGACGTCAGCGATGAAATGCACTGTAAAAATAATACTGGGTAAAATTTACTCAACACGATGATAATTAGATGTCCAACTAACTTTGGGCAATATTTTAGCCAATGCGGGAAGCATATTTTCCTGTAAGGTAAAAAATATAAAGTAGTAATTACTTTAGAATGGGCAAAATAAACTTCCATCAAATTTGATAAAAAGAAATTCCCAAGAAATACCAAAAGTTGTTTGGAGACATAATTACCTTCATGGCACATTTTTACCCAGTATATATATATATATATATATATATATATATATATATATATATATAATTTTTTAAAAAAAATTTTACTGTGGAAAAGTACACTGCTAACACAGCAGGATGGCCCGTTTGTTATTGACAGTGTTCTTTCCCAGGATGCTGCCATCATAATTATTATCCCGGCTTTACCTACAACGATAATTCACTCTATCATTCAGAGAATCTCTTCTTATCGGGATGCCATTTCCTCACCCGGGTAGAGAGTAGCAAAATGTAGATTAATGACTTTCCAAAGGGCATAAGAAGAGGATAAGTGAGATGAGATTCGAACCCCTTTTCGTTCGCGCCTTTTTTTTTAATTTGATACAGGCTGATACTTAACTTTTTTTTCTTGAGGGAGGTGGGATAGCCCCTTTTGACTCATCCATGACGTCTCCCCAGTGTTACAGTTAATATGATACACCCATTACAATGACATCGTGATGTGTCTACATACCAGTAATAAATCTCATTGGCCGAAGATACCCAACACATATACAAAGTGCAGACTCATTTAGCTACAACGGGCCTAACATGATTCAGGTTTAGATTCTTACATTGAACCAACAAGAAGAAGGAGTCAAACAGATGCTACTAAGTTGGTAAATTATTAAGGCTATTTCATCGTGTTTGCTGATTTATCATATTTTTTACTAGTCAATGTCTAATGCAGTACGTGAGAGAAAGTATTCATTATTTTGTTCCTTAAGCTCTTATTTCACTGTCGTGACTGTGTGCGTGCCTCTGTTCTTCAGTTTAAAAAAAAAAAGAGTTCATAAACCTTGGTTTTTCATGTAAATCGTGACGCTACGTCGCTACCAAAAGTTTTGATCACTTGTTCTTCTTTGAACATGTTTATTATTATTTTGTACAAAGTAGGCCGAGATCTGTACTGGGCCTTTACCGTGTTACCATGGTTACAGGCGTGACGGAGTCTTTCAAAGTGGGGGGGGGGGGAGGGCACTTCTTGAAAAAGGGCACTTACAAAAGATGAACACAAGAATGAAAAATAACATTTGGGGGTGCAAGTTAGTTTATACCCTTACATTACACTATATATGAGGTTGATTTTCGATATGATTCTTACTATATTCTTTACAAAATAATAACTACTTTCGGTTTGTACTCCTCCGATTATTCATTTGCGAGAGAGAGAGAGGAATAAAATAACATTTTTTTTTTGCTTAAAGCCACTGTATAACGTTAATAATCGTGATAACTGGATTCTATATACCCAGAGTATATTATATCAGGTGTGTAGATAGCAGGGTCGGGGGATGGTGTGTACAATCATTCCCCAGATGCGAAATTATTATCATTGTTATCATGATTATTATCATTATTATCATCATTATTATCAGCATCAACATTATTATTAATTATATTACGATTTTAATGGTTATTGTCTGTTTATTTGTTGAGTTATTTGCTCATTAACAATATTACATCTAGATTGAATACATAGTTATTCTGTAGCAGTAATCCATGGGTGTCGATCCTGTGTTTTGACAAGGTTTTTGGTCGCCTATGATAATCATTTCATCTTTTCGAATTATCTCCATGATATCTCCTTCATTCTCCATCTTCTACCTCATACACATCTGAATTATTCATGAATATACATTATGCAAGGAACTTCCAGTGCACATAAACACCTACACACTTGTGAGTGTGAGGGTGTGTGTGTTTATATATAAAAGTACGTCCGGGCATAGCTGTACCAGCGGGGGGGGGGGGGCAGGGGGCAGTTTCCCCCCGTAAATTTTTAAGACTTACATTTTTTATTGAAAATTAAAAAAAAAACTAATATGTGCACTAGATCATTCAATTTCTTGCTTTCGAGTTTCTTCGAAGAATTTACGTATTCTTGCCCCCCCCCTCGAAAAAAATTCTGCATACGGCCATGCGTCCAGCTAGGGGATCACCCCCCCCCCCCAGATTTGAGGACGTGTCTACGCCACTGCAGGGTATTAAATAGCTACATCAGTATCATAATGCTCTTCGTGCGGGCCCTGCAATTATTCTTACCCAAGCAATGCCAGGTATACCTATTAAGCACACTCATTAATTTGAACATTTCTTAAATTGTACTTTACTTTGGTAATCTCTGAACATTTGTCATTTGCGTTGAAGAACCCTTCAGTCATGCTGTTCGCCCTGATTGGTTTAGCCGAGGTACTTTGCATAGCAGCCTTGGTATTGGTCGGGATATGGATGGGCGTGTACCGAGGGGGCGTGGCCTGGGATGGTTCCACCAGTGAATTCAACGTCCATCCCATCATGATGACGCTTGGTTTCATTGTCTTCAATGGTAACGGTAAGGACAATGGTATTAGCCTCCCCCCCCCCCCCCCCCGCACACGATACAATCTGTCTGCGATCCGATTTTGGAAAAAAAAAAAATGTTATAGCATTTGATATGAACATTCAAACATGTAAAATCTTAATGGTCAAAGTTCTGAATAGTCATATAAATACTGAAATCAAAGTTCCGGGCTATTGTGAGCCTCCCTGTAGGAATAAAATTCAATTCCGAATTGTAGTGATGTCATGGCAATCTTGCGATTGGCTACGATTTGAGGCCGATTTAAGGCCGATTTAGCCTTCACTCCGACCGCAAAGCTTCTAGTTCATCAAAATTTCGATTTTAGTTTTCTATCATTATTTCGAACTTCAAATAAGATCATTTTACTTGCTTAAACTTTCATATTTAATGTAAAATGCCACTTATTCAACAATCGGGTCGCAGTCGGGTCGTATTGTGTGCGATGGGCTTTATGGGCAGTTTAGTTTGAACTTATTTACACGCTGCCAAGAGCTAATACAGTGAAACCTCGGTATAACGAGGTCCTTGGGACCTTCAGTTTGTTTTTGTTTGTTTGCTTTTGTGAAGAATGTGTCAGTTAGCAAAAGGTGAAGAATGTGTCAGTTAGCAAAAGTTGAAGAATGTGTCAGTTTGCAAAAGGTTAGCCTATCTTGAATTTTGGTCTATATAGGTTAGTTTTATCTTCTTTAGGGAGTCATGTTTTAAACAAACCTGTTTAGGGGGTAATATTTCAATCAAACCTGTTTAGGGGGTATTTTTAAAACCTATGGACACGCATGTGTAAACCAATATATCTGAGTGCCTCCCTCCCCCCCCCCCCCCCCGGGTCAGTATCCTTACCACGAATTTATCTCATCTCTCTTCCTTTCTCCGTCAGCTCTGATGCTGTACCGTGGATTTCGACGCACTCGTAAAGTTTGGGTGAAAGCTGCACACGCAGTCTTACACTGCCTGGCCCTGATCTGCGCATGCGTAGGTCTAGCTGCTGTATGGCAGTACCACGAGGCTAATGATTTACCAAACATCTACTCCATCCATAGCTGGGTCGGAATAACCGTCTTCATCCTCTTCACGGCCCAGGTAAGGCGGCGGAATATAGTTTCTTTTATGACGTCATTTGCATAATTCCTTCCCAATTTCAAGTAATGGGCTAGGGCCTACCCCCAAATCAGTCTAGGCTTATCAAAAAGAAGAAGGGGGAAAAAATCCCAAATCGTAATGTAAGGTTGTAATTTTAATGATTTATAAGTGTAATGCACTTTTAGCTTTTATTCTTGTCATGTTTCAAGTCACTTCTGACCTACATTCCTACCCTTTTGTATAGCTCTAGACTTCTATTTCTGCCCCTATTAATTTTTACCTATTCAACTTTGCCTGCTATGGCACCTCCCCCCCCCCCTCTCTCTCTCTCTCCCTCTCTTTCATGACTACTCAACCAGACCTCAACTTACTGGACACATGACTCTCTTTCTCTCACGCTATTGGTTATTTGCATGTACTTACAATCTTGTGATTGGTTATTTTTGTTTATGTATGTTGCATGTCACCCATATTGGCAGCCATTTTGAGAAGATACTAAAATACAAATCAGTGCAACTCAAGTCATAAAACATGTCTGACGTGTTTTTGCAAGAGTCCTACAACTGGTGGCAGCGGTGAGATGCGAACCCACGCCATCGAAATGACTGGTGCCCAAGAGTCCCACAGTAGTATGCCGCGAGCATAGATGCTATTTGTGCATCCTTTTAAACGCATCCTTTTTACGCAATCCTTTTTATGCTCTTCATGAATATAAAGCTCTTTATAACCATGATTTTGATCATTATTGGAGGCAACGTGTATAGTACTCACCAAAAGAATTAAATTTCTACAATAAACAGTACCAGTTTAGATCTAACCCAGGGGCGGCACCAGGGTATTTGATGGGGGGGGGGGGCAAGATGACCCCTGCAGTTCCGCCCCTATTAGACAGTCTTGCTAGAAAGAAGTTATCCCAATTCCTATACTCTCTATGAAATCTCTGTTTGCAGTGGTTGGCAGGGCTGTGCATATTCGCATTTCCATGTGCTAATCTGCTACAAAGGGATACATACAAGCCTCTTCACGTTTTCTTTGGGGTCTTTATTTTTGGAGGTGCATGTGCTACTGCCCTCATCGGTATCGAGGAGAAGCTAATGCTGTCCATGTGAGTACAAGTTTTCAATTTCCTGATAACTTCTAATCGCGAAAATATGCAACCTACCTAACCCAAGTTTACTTGGGATCAAGATGTGGATAGATGGGGCTGCTCCTTTAAAATATTTTGTAGGAGGAAATAATTGTACCGTCGTGTAATTCATGTTGGAAACTAGTTTTTAAAATATGTCTCTGGACGCAATCGATAATCTTAAGTTTCCAACAAGTTGACCGATTTAAACATACTTCACTATCAAAATGGGCTTATCAGTCCAAGGATTGTTAATTGCTATAGCATTATACAGGTCATAGATCACGGGAACATCCATGTGAGAATTTTATTGCTAAAATTCATTCTTTGAGTCATGCTTTCCTTTCTCTTTATAGATCCACGACGTATTCTTCACGTCCACCAGAAGCGTACGTAGCCAACTTCTTTGGTTACGTCATACTTGCCCTGGCTGCTGTCGTGACTTTCGTGGTAACCTTTGCCCCGTGGAAGAGACTTGCTGAGGTTGAGTCAGAGTGGCAGCCTATCATGTCTTCTACTCGTGCAAGAAGCTCGAGCTTACCAGAATCACACACATTGTAGATAAGGCCTTCAGTTGAACTCTCTTGAAAAAAAAAAAAAAAAAAAAGAGTGAACGCAGTCACTATGTTAGGGGTGAATTTAAGAAAAGAGTGCATTTAGAGTGAATTCAGAGTGAATTAAGAGTAAAAATTGCGATATTCACTACCTTGATCACCCAAAGATTTTAAGTGATCGCTCAGGTCACTCCTTAAAGAGTGAATAAAGAGTGAACATCATCATTTTAACTCTTAATTCACTCTTAATTCATTCTTCACTCTTTTCTTAAATTCATCCCTAACATAGAGGAGGCGCTCACTCTTTTATTTAGAGAGAGAAACATATTAAATGCATCAAGAATTTACTGGAAGTTAAGCAGTCATGGCAGTGGCTAATAACATATTTTGCCTCTTTTCTTATAACGGGGAGCTTTCCAGTAATACCTTTTTCCCCTTTTGAGTGAGAGTGGCAGGATGTCAAGTCTGCTATTAAAGTGAGCTTGAACTCACACTGGGAATGATCGACATTTTAGAAAGGACCTTACGTTATTTAAGGTAAATTACAAACTTTAAAATTGTGAAATTATAGTGAGTGATACTAGTTATTAAAAAGCTTTTATTCATCCAAGGGAGAGAGGGGAATTTCCTCTCCATCTTGGAAGAGACATGAAGTTGCTGAGTCAGAGTGGCTGCCTCTTGTGTCTTTTACACCTTTAACACGTTAAAGATGTTGAAGAAGCCTGAACTCGCAAGAATCAACCACATTGTAGGAAAGGATTTTTATTCAAAAATGAAATTGATTTGAGAATGTAGTCGAGCAGGGGCTCGACCTTAATTTTTTCTCGTATAGCACGGGCACTTTCTGGTTTCCTTTCTTCTTGATAAGACGTTTGAGTCAGAGTGGCAGCCTATTGTGTCTTCTAATCGTGCGAGAAAATTTGAATGCAAATAAATAATCCATTTTGTTGACAGGGTATTTGATTAATATATGAAATGTATTTGAAATATAGGATATCCCTGTCAGTTCTTAAACTCAATGGTTATTCAAATTATACGATACCTCTCCTATCACGTCTATCGGTGATTCAGTTCAAATTAACACAAACAACAAGCAATTTTATTTTTGAACACGCAAATTTGTTTGCAGCGAACAAAATTGTTAGGGAAAAATATCGTTCATATGTGGTAGAATATGACTGAAATTTCTTATTAGTTAGTTTTTATATTGCTATCTGTTATTATTACATGGTCTTACGTCTGAAATTCTGCCAATTCATTCGTCGACGTGTCCACGTTCCAGTGTCGCTAGGGTGGCGTTCAAGGCCCCATTGCATAAAACTTACCACTGATGGCGTTCAGGGCCCCATTGCTTAAAACGTACCACTTTGCCATCAATGATAACTTCCAGGGAAACCTTGAATTTGATTAGCTGTTGAGCAATGTTATCTTGGTAGTTAACATTGATGGCAGATTTATTATCAATGGTAAGTTTTATGCATTGGGGCCTAGAACTTCAGGAAAGCGCCCTTCCGACGAAAGCGCTCGAAGCCTAGATAATTCTACGTCTATCTTTAGTGAAGATAGGTCGCTTGCGTACTGGATGGTGGTAGGTCATCTTTCGTATTGGTTTTTAGTTTGTTCAGTATTAACTAAGGAGTTTGTCATGGTTGGATTAAAGTGAAATGATATGAAGTAAAATACAGCCCACAACAGATGAAAGTGTACGAATTCATTGATTTGCTACTATCATAGTCATATCTAAAAATACTTCTTTCATGAGGATAGTAACAAGCTATTCCAGTTATCTGTTCTTTATGAAAAAACTTCAATATTCAAAATCCACATTGGGTTCCGTAGTTGTTGCTATGATGCCAGTTTTTATGTTATTGTTGTTGTCAGGAACAAGCTTAACGCGTTAGTTATAACCCATCTATTACGCACACGAAATGTAATAAAAATAAGGAAGATTTATAGTGGATTATGCGAGAACCCAACTGGGGCATAGACCCCTTAAGAAATCAGTCACTATTTTCAAAAATTTGTTGATTTAAATTTAAATACCAGATTTAATATTTCAAAGAAGGAAAAGATTTTTGACTAATGTACTCGTGTTAATTTTCACCGAATAACCACAACGGCACCAAGGCTAACTATCTACCTAAATTAGCGTCCCCCGAATTTGAGTCATTTCAATTTTGTACTCTGAAAGACTGAACCTCAATTTTTTTAAATAAGTGCAGTATGTTCAAGTATGCGTGCTCATCGAATCAGAATGACCGGAAAGACTGAAATGTTACGAACGGACGAATTTAAATTACCACTGACTAATACCATTGCTTATCGAGTCAAATTGAATGACGCAGTTTGCACATTGATCGGAGCTGTTGATTTTGAGTAGTCAAAGACAAAGTTTAATTCTGATTATTATTATTATTATTATTTTTATTACTATTACTATTTTTATTAGTACTTTTATTATTACTATTATTGTTATTGTTTTATTATTATTATTATTATTATCATTATTATTATTGATTATTATTATTATCATTATTATCATCATCATTATTATTATTATTATTATTATTATTATTATTATTATTATTATTATTATTATTATTATTACTGCTACTACCATTATTGTCATTATCATTATTATTGTTATTATTAATTATTAGGCCTAACACGATCGCATTTCGGACGAAATTAATAGCTCGAAACACTAAATTGATTGGAGAAAGTATGCAGGAAAATCCTATGCTAGCTGTGAGACAGAAACCTTACCATGCATTACATTTTTGTACGTATTTCACTTTTCTTTGCAAATAAAGAAACGATTACAATTTTTAATTTTCTTTTAATGTTCATGTTTTTTAATCTTAGGACTATGATGAAAATCAGCTTTTAACTGATTTTATCATCCTGATTTAATATGTTTGAAGAAACAAAAGTAAATAAATGAATAAATAAACAATATCCTGATTTTGAACGGTTTATAACACAGAAAAAGAGTCATGATAGCCGGATTGTGGTTTATGAAAGAAGCTCATATTTTATTCTTGTTCAGGAACGTAACACATTAAAAATTGCTTCTCATAGCTCGAATAAAAACATAATACACACGAGAAAAGACATTCGTTCTATAAAAAAAAACCCGGATGAAGTTAAACCTTGCTCTTGATTCAATCCACACTGCGTTAGAACACAAAAGCTGATGATCATACTAATTATGTTGAACCCTATATGCATCGTCTGGATTGAGTCATGTATAATTATGATAAGAGCCCCCCCCCCCCCCCCCCCCCCCCCCCCACTCAGGCGGTCAACCATACACACATATGCTTGTTCCAAATTCTTAGAGATATCACCTTTTTAAGGACGGAAACGGGTTAGGATTTGACCCCCCCCCCCCAATCTGCCTATCACGGGCTCTTGGAAGGGAAGCCAGCAAAATGACCCCCTAAATGATAGAAGAGTGCCGAGGTGAAGAGGATTGTTCGGAAAAGATTTGAAAACTACCCCTAATTAAAAAAATTCGGGGGAAAATGCTAAAAGACCCCATATTGTAATGATTTTTCGGGAGTTTTCCCCGAACTGAGCCACGCGCATACGGTACAGTTGACCACATGAGTGGAGGGGACTTTAGACCTCGGTGTAACTTCCTTTGTTAAAAGTGGACTGGCCAGACCCGGGATAATTTGTAGCAGCATAATGGCCCCCAAGTGTCAACGGCCCCACAAACACACTGTAATTATGTGACGGAATCCATATTAAAACAATGGACTTGACAGAAGGGTGAAAGAAAAAAAATAATGGACTTGACTTGGAATGGATGCCAAATTTGATAACAGAATAGACGTACTTTAGGTAGCATGGGAGAAAAGTGACCGAGCAGTGGATTTTCTTTTTCGTATACATTAAAAAAAAAAGAAAACACACACTTAAAGACGGTGTCACATTTTACTCTTAGGAAGAAAGGAACCAGAAACTCATAATGCTTATGCTATTGACTTCTTTAACTCGGAGCGCCACATTAACAAATACCCTGAAAAAAAATATTAAGTATACTGCTGTTACTAAACCTACTACTGCTACTACTACTTTACCACTAAATATTTTCTATATGCAGCTGCTTTCAAGACTGCAATTAAAGATTTTGTAATTTTCATTTTGTAAAGTCCTTGAAAATTTACTCAACTTATCCCATAATAAAAAGTTGTTATAACGAAAAATCATGATAAACCTTACTGCTTATATATTTTTTACTGATCAGGTGCCAAAGGTATCTACAATACAATGTTTTCCCCCCAAATGACATCAACTTCAGTGTTATTACTTTGATGCAACAGTAAATACGGTTGCTCCTGCCGCTACTGCTGCTGCTGCTGCTGCTGCTCCAACTACCACTGCTTACTACTATACAACTACTACTATTATTACTATAAGTATAATACTTCTACTACTACCACTACTACTACTACTACAACAACAACTACTACTACTACTACTACTACTACTACTACTACTACTACTACTACTACTACTATTACTCTACTACTACTACTACTACTACTACTACTACTACTACTGCTACTACTACTCCTACGACGACCATTATATCATTCCTATAGCGGCGGGTTGTTTTCTTTCCTTGTGTACCAACGTGTCTATATGATAAAATATATACACTCACATAGACTGAGAGATGACATACCAACAGTACATCTGAGCTTAACATGATACGTATCAAAAGTAGAAAAATCAGTTATGTATATAGATCATTGATATTATATCCACGCTTTTTGGAATAAAGCCGATAAATTGAAAGCACAATTTTCGTACGATAATACACTGAATAAATACACTGAATAATTGTATAGAAATAATATTAAGGCATTCAGATAAAAGATAATTTACTCATATTTACAAAGCTTCTCACTACTGTTTAACATAATTTTAAAAAAAATATATATGATGTACCACCAAAATATTTATAATGATAAACTTCATGTATCACTATGATTAAGCTACATTACAACAGTGGTTCACTTAAAAATCTCAATATATTAATTTTAAAAAAGTATAATTGCTTTCTAAATTTCCAGCGCGTGTGTGTGGGTGTGTGTGCATGTATGCTACTGTAACACATGACGGGGAAATAGAGTATTCATGAAAAATATCAATGGAGTTATTAGGCTTTTACCGGGATACTGAAATGGTGACTTAGAAAGAGACAGAGAGAAACAGAGGAAGGCTTGGACCTACATTCATGACAATCACTGATTATGCCATAGAATGATTTCAAACCCATTTATTAGCGGTTTGTCTATATCAGCTTAGTATATCGGCTTGGGGTTGTTGTTGGTGTTTTTTTTTTTTTTTTTTTTTTTGCATCTCGAGGCATCGCCGAAGTTCTTCTTTTGCTGGGGTGAAGTCTTGACGAATTTTCTCCGAAAACCTGAGTTAGAACCTGAGTGAATTTTAAAATATTTCATATGTATTGTAATAATTGTATAACAACATTTTCGTGCAGCCAATATAAATGAAAAGAGGGCATAATTTTTACATCGTGCCTTCTCAAGCCTACATAGAACAGATATAGACAAACGATTTAACCGTTTTCTTTGTACACGCTAAAATGTCCATTAGACGCTACAGAATAAGGAGGAACATTTTTTATGTGTTAATAGCCTGATTTTTATCTTTACTTGACTATAGGTCTAAAATCAGTAAAAGTAATGAACCTTTCAATGAAGAGGGGATTTTTTGTTTATTTCTTTTCTAGAACATGATGAATATTTGTAGAAAAGGTCAATTTCGACGGTTGCAACTCAACTACATTACATCCTAAGCAACAATTGTAAATAGTAAGATTTTACTGATCTGTGAAAAGCTGAACACACATATACACACGCACACCCACGTAAGTTTTACACATTGGGAATAGCAGCCAGAATCAACCGACGAAGAGGCTGTAATACGCTATAATGTGTATCTGCAAATGTTTGCGTATTTTTTTGCTCCATAAAGTTTTACACTGTAAAGTTATCTTTATGAAGAGAGATAACAAGCCTCTATTTTAACGTCAAATTGTAAGAAAAATCTAAAGGAGCTGGGACAAACTGCTGCTGTTTAATTTAATATGCTGCCATCATCGCCATGAAATAAAAGTTGTCATCATCAAGGACAACTGGGCCCCGTTTCATAAAACTTGTTATCAATAACAAGTTGCAATAACTGTTATAAGCTACTGAAATCTTTGCATCTGACTGGCTGAGAGCAAATTTGTCATGGAAATGTGGCAGTTGTTATTGATAACAAGTTTTTTTATGAAACGGAGTCCCTGATGTTTTAACAACATGCTGGTGGGTAAGGGTACCTTGCATCTTCCAATTATACGATCTTCCAGGATCATCAAAGTTTTTATTGTCTTCGGGGGCGAGAGGATTGTGTTCAAATAATTGTTTCCGTTCTTGCCTACATGGGAAGAAAGAAATTGGATACACTCATGAGTGTCGATCCTAAGGGGATGGGGGATATATCCCCCCCCCCCAATATTTTGGTCAGGGGGATGGCCTGTACAATTATCCCCCAATTATCCCCCAATAACCCACCATGAAAAACATGAAAAATTTCATAGCCTCCTATAATACATTAAAAAAAGAAGTAAAGACAAATACAAAGAGAATAAAGAGAAAAAAACACCAAAAAAATTAAATGGAAAGTAAAAAAAAAAAAAAAGGCTTTCAGCGCTCGCTCACTTCGCTCGCATTTTAGTGTATCCCAACCAATGAGGTTACTTATAATACTATCTTTATGAAAGCAAATCGGTTTGCATCTTGTCTTTCTATCAAATAGTATGCTATTATTGTTCTACTCGCATTTAATATCTTTTGTTATCTTAACCAATGCCAGTTAATATTTTTATCAGGGGTTATTATGAAATGAAACTGGTGTGCATCTTGTATTTCTATCCACTGTTATATATGCACTAGTTTAATATAACTGCAAGGAATCGAACGGGAAGAAGACCCATAACAGAAGAATTTTCATGAGATAATGGCCTGTGACCGGTAGCCTATTCCTATCTTACCAAATATATGAGAAAGGAGGATGCTGATAAAATGTACGTTATTAAAATCATAAAATTGCAGTAACAGTAACACTAGAACCTAGCTGTTCTCAGTATAAAAAAATAGCCTTTTCTCGCTCGCTCGCTCATAGAATCAAGATCAGGAGGCAAGCGCTCTTATTCCCTCAGCAACATGTCCAAATATTGTAATATTTTTACAGCGAGATGTACAGCTTTTCTCGAATACAGGGAAATGGTACATCATAAAACCCATCTGGTGGAATTTCTACGTTATACTAGAAAGAAACAGGGTCTTTGTGAGTAGCTCCGCTCGCTCATAGAAACAAAATGGTTTTATATGGCAAACGATGCACCAAAAAGCATCATATTTGGCAATTAGTTGATCAAAACTATTTAGATATCTTTGAGGCTATCAAAGAATATAAATTTTATTCCTCGCTCGCTGCGCTCACTCGAGGGGACGCTTTGGCTCAGTGGTAGAGCAGTAACCGGGAGTACCCGGGTTCGAAACCAAGTGAATGCGTTAATACCCTTTGCTAAGGTATTACAATATTTTAAAAATTAAAATAAGTGCTAGACGATAACTAGACGGTATAAATTCTGCATTTATCTTTTTATTTTTTTATTTTTTTTTTGTCGAACAACACTATTATGTTTATCTATTTCATCTATAAACAGTTAATCGGTGTTTGTAGGTTTTTATCTGACAAAGAAAGTTTGGATCGAGTTGAAGAGATTGATCTAAGAATATATTAAAGTATGAGATGTAAAAATAAAATTTATATAAAAGCAAGATATCTTTACCTTTCCGGCTCCTGTTTTGTCCGGTTTATGGGTGTCCATGTCTACGAGTAAGCGCACTTTCTTCTGCCTTTATAAAGAAAGCAGGAGGGGTTAGAAGTATTTGTTATTAATTTTACCCGAGTGATATGCTAGTTTTAAGCTGGTGTTTGACTCAATCTAAAAATACTACATCACCATGATCCCGCATCTGTAAACTACTAAGTGTAGGGTTGGGATAAAGGTTATGGTTAGAAGCAGGTTCATAATCGGTCAAGGTTAGGGTTATTTGGTTGGTAGGATCTTTGCGATCTTTCTTTGTATAATAGCTCCGACGGACCTGTGTTTTAATTTGAGAGAGATAACAGAATACCATGCCACAATAGCATTATAATGATTGAGTTTCATATTTGTAAAAGAGCATTTGTTCAGAAAAAAACACGACAAAGAGAAACAAATATTGTTTTGACACTTGAACAATACCCCGGTCACACTAACTGACTGAACTAAAAAAAAAAATACTTGAGCCTCACAAGCCCCAAAAAGTCGGCTTTGCACTGTGACAGATGTATAATTCGCGTTCGCATTTGGAAATTAAAAAAAATAACTGGGGCTTCTTGAGTTTTCTCTTTTATGTCAAGAAGTTCGCTAAATCACACTAGGTTATTTTGTAGACCTTCATGTTTCATGCATTTGGTATACTTTGTTGATTAAAGATACGTAAGAATCTTAGAAAATCTTGTTTGAATTTACTTTTTGTTTCTGCCTTGCATTCGACTGCCTGGCTGGCCACTTTCGTGGTGTTTATGATGTTTGGGTATATGCTGTGGCTGCTGATGGTGATGGTGATGATGATGATGGTGATGATGATGTCGGTCGTCTGGCGTTAGACCAGACGGGGTCGCCATGGACGACGAGGGACCTTCCAACTCTCCAGCTTTGTACGGTGACCTGCCCCCACCAAACTTTGCCAGGCGCTTCTGCTGCTGTTTAGTGGGTTGGAACATCCTACCAAGAGGGAAAAAAAGAGGTTGTGGGATACAAATTCCAGTAACCATAACATCACCTTCGGTAAATTCCTCATCAAAGTAAATTCCATGGTAAATTCCCACATAGAGTGCATATCGTTGCTTGTCTGGCGAAAGGAAACGAGCATCGAATTTCTGTCTGGCAGGCACAAGGGAACGAAGAGACACGCGGTCAAAATTAAAAATATTCAGATATTTTAAGAAATCTATAAATAATTACTTCAAGAAATATATATATATACCAGATCTATACTTGCAGGTTATCAGTTCAGTTCACAATTTTCAACAGTATTCCTGCCATAATGGTAACGTACTTATTAATTTAAAAAACTTAAAATGCAATTTTCTCATAATTTTTTTTTTTTTTTTTTGCATGGACTTGGTGCACACGTTCCTTTATGCCAGGCAACCGACAATATATACTGAATTATTAATTCAAACCGCGTGCCAAAACACTGTACCAACTCTAATTCTAATTCTATCCTTAACCGCACTGCAAATCTTATGATAACTCCTTATTTAACACAAAATGAAGCTCAGAGCAATTGTCATTAGCTCAAGGGGGGGGGGTGATTCAGCAAACAGTTACTAAGGGGATAAAATTTCATGAAATACATTCGACGCTATTTTCTTCATTGATATATGGTCATGGTAGAATATAACAAAAATGTCAAAATCCTGCCTGTGCTTTCGTTCAATAATGCCTTTTAAAAACACTGAGGGTACCCCTCAGTATATTTACGTGGAAAATGAATTACTGGACTGGTATCTAAAGTATACATGAATCATTCACTAAAAGATCTTTGCAAACGTAATGCTTGTCCAAGGTGGCGAATGGTCAAGTCTAAACGAAATATTGTCTTGCGTGTTATCTTACAGAAAATGTTTTGGGAGAATATACTTACGAAAATAATTTGACTTGTTGCATTCGTCTAAGAAGTAAAAAAAACACACAATGAAGTCATTCATGGTCAAACTTAATTTGATTTAATATGTTAAAGAGATAACCAAAAGGAGGAAAAGCAAAGAAAAAAATTCGTTTAAGGGGTAAAGAAAATCACAGAAGTCATTTAATATGTTAAAGAGATAACCAAAAGGAGGAAAAGCAAAGAAAAAATTCGTTTAAGGGGTAAAGAAAATCACAGAAGTCATTCATGGTCACACTTAAATTGATTTAACATTTAAAAGAAATAACCAAAAGGGGGAAAAGCAAAGAAAAAGTATTTCGGGCCATCGTGGTATTCAAACCCAATGTGCTGGCCGGACCAACGTGTAAATCTTCTGGTTTCACTTTGTAATTTGGATGGAAATATTCATAAAGCAAACCTATAATTTTCCAGGACAAAAAGTATGACTATACCCAGCAATGGGGAAAACAATGCATTAAAGTGCTCTCAACACTTAAATTTTTAATCCAAAAAGAGAGAAAAATTTGTTAACAATAATGTGAAGGTCAAAACTGGAGTCATTCCTCTAAAGTATAAGAATGGTTGGCAGCTATGACATAGTCTTAAAGTGCATAGCTATACGGATCTTTCTTTTCTAAAGTCGCATTGCTGCGCTAAACGAGTCTCTTGTAACAGAGTGAGTCGATCTTGTGTTTTTTTAATTCATTTATTTTGTTTACAATGGCAAAGATCTAAGTTGAAAAAAAAAATCACAAATCTTTGTGAAATCAATGTATTTAGTGTATGTAACAGCTGACTGGAGTATTCAACATATTTAATGTGAGAGTGACATTGATGACGATAAGAACTAACCACCTACCTTGCCTGATTATGCTTCCTTGCTCTCCTGTATTAGAAGAAAATATATCAGAAATTTTTTTTAAAAAGAGATTTCTCGGAGAAGTGATGTGTTGCTTTAGACATGGACTGGGCATGTCGGACCAAGAGAGAAAGGTAAGCACAATATTTTTTTTTTATCAATAGCATTATGACAATTGCGATGACGACGAAGATGACGACAATTATTTTTATCGTTATTATCATTATTTTTGTTTGTAATCATCATTAATATAAATCATCCAGTCATCATCATTATCTATATTATCATTATCATCCTTATTATAAGTATTATCATCCTCATCATCTTTTAAATCAGTATTATCATTATTCATTGTTATCATCATCACATCATTTCGAATATCATTCTTAGTATTATTATTATTGTAATTATCATTTTTATTATTATTATCATGACTAATTCCATGCAGTCGATTGGTTTAGGTGTACATGTCCTGATTTTTTTCTATATCACTGTTACTACTATTATTATTATTATGATTATCATCATTTTTATCATGATGACTTATTCCCTGCAGTCGATGGTTTACGTGTACATGTCATGATATAGACGCACTTACTTGAATCCTATTGACGTTGCTCCAAAGATGATCGCCACAACAAAGATGATGGCTAACGATCCACCAATGATGGCGCTTGTTAAGACACGAACCTCGCCTTCATCGGCAGGATCATCTGAATGTGTGAAATGGAAATCAAATTGAATGAACAAGCAGGAGCGCCTTTAGTTTTCTCTCTAGAAATGAAAACAAAATCAAACAAATGACATTGAAGATAAATAGCAGTTAGATGTATCATAACATAATACATACTTCTCTCTCTCTCTCTCTCTCTCTCTCTCTCTCTCTCTCTCGATCCCTCACCCCTCCCCCGCTCTCTCCCTCAGTTGAAATCTAATGATATCAAACTCTATCGAAGTGCTGCTCAATTCTTTCATATCTCTTTGTGAGTTATCATGCTTTCTTCACCCGTTATTCATCACGTTCATAATGCCAATGTTTATTATTTACGGTGTATGTTGTTATGGCATCCGCTTCATTAGCTTTTCATTTTTTTCCTTTCATTTTATTTTGCAATCTTTATTAACAACTTGCTGTTTCTAATGTCATTCAAAGTTTCGTAAAACTGAATTGCATCATTGTAAACTACATTGCGAGAAACATTATGGCCCCGTCTTACAAAGACTTGCGATTGATTCAAATCGATCGCAACTTTGAGATTGATCTCAACTCCTATCTCTGAAGTACATAGTTGAGATCAATCTCAAAGTTGCGATCGATTTGAATCAATCGCAAGTCTTTGTAAGACGGGGCCCAGATGAAATGAAACAGTGATATTCTCAGCTATTGCTCATGCCCTGATATTAAGAATAAGATGACCCAAAATAGATTTACAATTCACTCCGCTTCTCACCAGAAACATCTACTCTCTCTCTCTCAAAAAAAAAGAGTGAACGCATTCACTCTGTTAGGGGTGAATTTCAGAAAAGAGTGCATTTAGAGTGAATTAAGAGGTGAATTAAGAGTAGAAATTGTGACATTCACTCTTTATTCACTCTGAGGGATGACCTCAGTGATCACTCACAATCCTTGAGTGATCACTGAGGTCACCCCTCAAAGAGTGAATAAAGAGTGAATATCACAGTTTCTACTCTGAATTCACTCTAAATGCACTCTCTTCTGAAATTCACCCCTAACAGAGTGAACGCGTTCACTCTTAGAGTATGAGATCCTCGAATTGGACCAACTCGATGCCCGTAAATCAAAACAAGTGGCTCTTGCTATGTTTCGTACAATCCACTAACTTGGCTCCGAATATATCAGTGAACTCTTTCCGTTCGTAAAACATATAATACTAGATCGGGAAACTCCCAAATGATGTTAGCTCAGCCTAAAACAAATTATGGTAAAAGAATTTTCGTTTATCGAGGCACTCATTTGTGGGATGCTCTCGAAAAAAATACCACTTTGTGTCACATTAACTTCCTTTAAAAACCTAATAAACCTTGATGTCCAGCTGTCTGGCTAAACTACTGATAATGACCCCTGTAATCCCCCCTTCCTCTCTCCCCTCCCAATCCCAGCCCCCCCCCCCCCCCCACCCCACCCTTTTCCCCTTTGATACATAATTCGTTTTATTCGTTTTCATTCGTTCTTGGAAAAGTATATGTTTTTATCCTCCATTCGCTTTGTGTTGCCTGTTGTCGTTTCCTTTATTTCTCCCGTATTCCAATTTATTAGTCAACTTTGAATTCGATGTGAGTTTAAACAGTTACGTTTCTTTGCTTTTTTCCCCTTTTTTTACGCATTTTTTATATTTACTTATCTATGTACTGTGTTGTTTTGTTATTATTATTTCGTTCCTGTATAAAGTATTGTTGTTGTTTTTAATGTGTGAATGGACCCCTACGAAAACAGCACTTTAAAGATCGGGTGTTCCGCCCCACAAGTGGTAAATAAATAAATAGATAAATAAAATGAAAAAAAAAATTAAAAAGTGAAATAAAAGTTTGGCAGATACATACTGCTACCGGTAGGAGTATCTTCGGCATTCGTTGTGACACCACTTGTAACGAATATAGATTTAGGTACACAGATCATGCCGTTCCTTGTTGAATTCTCTACAGAGCAAGAAAGATCTGCCCATCCGCAAAAGCATACACACTCTCCTGTAATAGCACAGACCTAAAAGATGATTTAATATGAAAATAAATAGGAATATAGAGAAATCAACATTTAAATGTACTTTGTGTAATTTTATTGATTCGAAGCAAAATATCCCCGCGAGGGTGTAACCAAAGGTATAACCATGATCGTTCGGCAACCCAGAATATGGCCCCTATTTCAAGTTTATTTTCAGCCATTATTACCCCTATATGGCACCAAACGGGTACAAACAGCCTTATTTTTGGCATTTCAAGTACACTTTTTGCAAACAAGGACCAGAAAATAAAAACCCACCCTTTTTCAATTTCGAGTAGAGGTCTACAAGCTCAAAAACACCCCTTTTTCAATTTCGAGTACAAGCTCATGAAAGCACCGCTTTTTTTCGAAATCACGTACATGCTTTTAAAGAAGATTCCTTTTTACGCGAAATTTCGAACGATCGCGCGTATACGAAGTCAATACAAAGTGACAACTCCGGGATATCATCACGTCAATATTTGATTACGAAGCACAACATTTCGATGGGATTCCCATTGCTTATTGATTTAAGCACAGGGTCTGGATAATATTGCATTAACGCCAAATTCATCCCACATTCAAATTGTCCAACAGGAAAGACTTACTCCATTTCCTGAACAGGTCTTTCCTGATAATCCCATGGGGCAGGAAGGCCTATCAACCGGGAGACACACTCCTTGATTACAACTCTTGCCTTTCCCGCATGCTGTCCCATCAGGAACGGTACCTCGGTTCGTTCCGTCTGACAAAGCGATGCTGACCACTCTGGAATTTTTAAAAGAACGGTGTATTTTTTTACTTCCAAAATATGATTCATTTCAACAATTTGAAAAAAATATCTGAACATTTCCCTTTGGCAACTCCAGCCTCTCCTTCAGCCACCCCCCTCCCTCCCACACACACACCCACACACACATCAGGTTTGATCCTCGGTATTAAATTTTGGATGCTGACGACTCTGCATTATTTTAAGTACAGTGTGTTTTTTTCATGCCCCTTTTGAATTCCCATACACGTAATTCATTTCCACACATTCGTAACTATCTTGTTTTCTTACAGAGCCCTATAGCCTACTATGTGTAGTTGCATAGAAGCAGCAGTGTTTGTTCCATCAGACAAGTTAATGCTAAGGGAGTTTAGCAAAACGGCATGGACGCGTGAAGAAAGTAAGATTCATATATTGTGTATC
>CM057167.1:662569-674224 GCA_029962745.1 Echinometra lucunter | reverse complement strand
TTTGTTCATAAAAATCATTCCAGAAGCTGAGTTGCAAATGATTCCACTATGTAAATGATGCACATAAAACTTTGATAAAACTGTAAAATACTTGATTATGAACCCAAAGAAATAGATTAAAATCATATCGATATAAACAAACTTCTTTCAACCTTGCATAATTAGCAATAGAAGGTGTTTTTTTTCTACAAGTGGGGCCTGTATTCAGAAGCGTTGTTTTTTTTTTTCTTTTTAGGTCTCCCTCTTCTTGCAAATATGCAATTAATTACTGTTATAAAATAAAATGTATATAGATTTCTAGATTCGTATCCGCTGAAACATTTCTAGATTCGTATTCACTGAAACAGCCACTCGCTACGGAGTCACGTGATTGTCTTTCCAAGCGTAATGCACTCACTTCAAAACTACAGACATTCCAAGCACGTGATTGGTTTTATCATACATAAACGACAATGTTCACTTGAATATGATAATCGATAGTTGTATTCGTTCATGACTGGATAAATGAGAAGAATTTACATCACTTTGCTGGTTTTATCTCCCATATGCTTTATTCCAAACTATCATCATCGATTACACACGCGTTAAACCTTATTACCTGACATGTCATGCATGTCTGATGAGATTATTTTCTTGAAGACGCTAAATCCATGTTTTTCCATGGAAACCAAGGTAGTAGCAGGATTTAGCAATATTTTTTGACAATTGCAAGTACCAACATTAGAAATCTTAGAAATGAAAGAATGCCCCAACATTCTCTTTTTCAAGAGCCAAATATGTTCCTTATTAATAGGGATTTATTTGAAATTGCAACATTGGCGTTCGGTGTATGGAATACAAAGAGTTCTCCAAATATACTGCTGATACCGGATTTATTTAACATTCTATTACTTTTTAGATGGCTTAAAATTAATAAAATCGTGAACAAAAAATATAAACCTCACACACAGACACACACACACAAAAATCCCACCAATTGAAGGTTTTGAGTATAATAATTTGGAATTAGTGTTTCTACGTTTATTGCCTAGCTTCTGTATGAAGATGATCCGTCTGGTCATGTGCAACGAGATTTCAACAAATGCGGTTTATGGTGCATATTAATGTGTTGTTGTCATAGAGATACATACTAATCGCTTGACGCCCTCACAGTTATCCCGAAACTCTTTTTACTATTATGGTTAGGTGAGCACAATTTAGAAAAATTAACACTCCTTATTGGAAAACAAAATAAGTACAGATATTTTCACCGAAATGTATCATTACATGTTGCGTTAACATGCAGGGTTTGTCATAGTTCATGGTTGAGTGACTACACTTTAAAAAAAAAAACGCGCAAGAAATGCTTAATATACTGTTATCATGGTTATGCAGCATAAAATGACTCTTGCGACTTGAAAAGTGACATTTTTGCCTTCAGTGTTTGCTGAAAGTATGTCTGAACGAATCAATCTCATTTTCACTCAGAAGTTATCAAATAAATGGAGGATCACTCGTGCCAAATTATTTTGGTCAAAACTTCTTCGTTAAAGAAAGTTATAGGCTTTTTCTTCAATTAGGGGAGTTAATTTTTGTTGTGTTTGATTCGAAGAAGGAATTACGCGGAATCATTTAGATCGGATTTAGTGCCTTTCGGAAATTCGATTTGATTTGATGTGAAATGGTTGAAATGAAAATCATTCCAGCTAAAAGCTGAATTGGAGAGGGTAGCTATAATCATATTCGTACATAATTAATTTGATTATATTACAAATATAGAGGGACGAACAGGAAAATATGAAGAGACAGAGGAGTGATATTACTTGGTTGCCCCCCCCCCCCCCCCCTGCCAAAATCTCATTTCAATGAAATGCACAATGTGTCAACAACTGTTAATATTGAGGATATTTATTTTAACTAGATTCACATGTACTGATAGACAAGTTTTTCTTTTTCACATTTGCTTTATCTTGTTTCTACCACATACCTTATGAAGCTAACTGAACGATGATGATTCCACTGCTTGGCAATATAATATCATTCAAATAAACTCACTCAACCTTTAATGCTTCAGGAGCTTGCTCCGCTGGCTACCCGTTACTATACTTAAGAGGGATACTTGAAATTATTATCAAATATTCTTCAATTGTCAATTTGCATGATTAATATACAAAAAAGTTAAGCTTTCAATAGCGAAAGAAATATAATGTGGGCGTATCAATTTTGCTTAAATATATGTACTTTCATTAATGGGGATGTGTTGTGGCCGAATGTTAGAGCAGTGGTCTCATAGCCGGGGTTCGAAACCAAGAGGAAGCGCTGCCTTTTGGTAAAGTTTTTCCAAATTCCCCGGAGAGTAGCCGATGGTCTCCTGGTTGCTTTCGAACAGGCATGTGCATGCTTTTTAAGCAGTCAAGACAAGTAACCAGCCAACCATACTATCCAGGCATTTAATTTTCTCTTACTTTCAAGCTTATTGATATGTTCATTGAATTATTCATCTTCAACATTTACGAACGTTTAGGTTTTCAATCCCTCAGCATTATGGAATTCCGCCTAATGGCTGGCTGATTTTTGTTTTATACTCTGATCTTATACATAACTCAAATCATTTTATTTGGGGGTAGACACGTCTTATTTGTAGTGCTTATCTACAATGCTACTAATTTGATTTTAATAAAATCAAATTAATTCCATGCCAAAACAACACTAGGATTTCAAAGTGAATGTTCGTGGCATTAAAGTTTGTAAACAACAGTGTTTTCTCCTATGCATTCGACAAGTGGCAAGATCCACACCTTCACAGGAATATCCCTCTCTTACCATTTAAAGTAAACAAAGTGACGTGAAACTGGCCTCGTCCTGGCAGACTGATGACCGATACATTCCCACGAGATGATGATAAGCACCTCGGTGAGATATTTGATCATTTGTCATGTTTATCCGAATTCCGTCAAGTCAAGCAAAGATGCCATAATTTCGAAAAAAAATGCATATCTAAGTTACATATACTGAAACTTAAAAAAAGACTGTGTAATTGCTAACACCGTTTTCTGTTATTTACGTTTGCATTTGTGTTATAATGCTGTTTTCATTTCGTTGTTTTGTTGCAGGCTTGCAATTGGTTAAGTTTTTTTTTGTATCTCAAGCCTGAGGAAGACCTGTCACAGGGTCGAAAACATTTGAAAAAAAAGCCCCTGTTCATGGAAATATTAGCCCAACTCACTCAAAGATGTACTGTCCATTTTTTATTGTGTTAACAGAAAGCAGCTTTGGTAATTATTGGTGATCATTTTGAGTGATTCTATATACATTCGTTTAAAACACATTAATCTTTGGAATACTAAGTGGCAAAGTTAAAGTAGATTCTGGAAAACAGTTTTAAGTATTCCCTCAAAATCTGAATCATTTTTTTCTTTCCTTGATGTTTATTTCAAATATGCGTTACAGCTTCCCCCTCGCTACGTTACAACTTGCCCCAAGAGCGTGGTGAGTTGTAACATCGCATTTTTTTTTTCTTCCCCTTATTTATAGGGAACTACTGAATAAAAAAAATCATAGTATTAAGTGTAATAATAGCATACACTTTGAACATTGGTAAAACTTTGACATTGGTTTCTAAACTCATCGACAAACCAATATAAATTGAAGGCTAGAAAAAAAAAAATGTTACTTTTAGCTCCGGTCTTCCCTATATGCCTTAAAAACCCTTTTGAATTGATTCAACATAATTAGGGCTGGAAAGAATGATAAATCTGACACAGCTTTGGATATGGGAACTAGGAGATTTTATGACTTTCATGAAAAGGCTATGCATCTGAACATAAATTAATATTACCATGATTACTGGGATATGAAACAAAATAGAGAAAGAGCAAGAAGAGTGGGTTACATTATGATGTAAGCAGGAATACAGCCTTACAATGACACTAGTTCAGACGCTGTCAAAATTGTTCCACACATCTGGGTTATTTATAACATTAAGTAGAAACTCTTCGATAGCTTCGAAGGATAAAATATTTATTGATATTATCATTCGCCTGCCACATGTTGCTACTCGTATAGGTATATAGGGGTCAACATTCCCATCAAAGGTTATCCGAATTTCGCCGTTAACAATATTGCATGAGGAAATGAAACGTAATAAAATCATTAATTGCGCAATTGATAGCGTATGAATAAATCTCGTTAACCATTCTATTATTTTTTCCTCAAGGGCTCGTTGTAGGGGCAGGTGACTATAGTCGACTTGAAAATTGTCTATTACATTGTCAGGAGTGGGGTGAAACGTATTAAGAACATGAAAAATACTGTAATTTGAAGGACGAGGGTTCCAAATAGAGTTGTGGGCTATAAAAAACATTCCGGTTCTGATATGATGAAGGGCATAATAGGGCTGTAGAATTAATTGCTGCCTAGCAATTTGAGTAATTATCTGGTTAATTCATCTGGGTCTCGGGAGCTCCGTAGCTCCATAATGGGATATGATGGAAATCAAATGGGTTTGAAACGGTTCTTGAAAGCGGGGGCACTTGGGTTGGATCTAAGAGCGCGGTTTATAATCATTTCATCTCTCTCACTAAGTGTATTAAAAAAACTAGATAGACATTCCCTTTGAGTGGGTTCGACCCCTGCAAATAAGAAATACATAGTGGCATATGTAATCTGTGTAGGCAGGAAGTTTGCCAGGACAAACCCATGGCTCAGAATGATGCCAAGCGTTTGCCATGTGGTGGCCAAGAAACTGTTATGACTGGGTGAAACTCTCGGAGTCAACCGACGGCTGCCTGTGAAATGCGACCTATACATGGACTCCCAAAAGAGAGTGAACATCTCACTGATGAGCCTATCGAAATCCTCACCTTCTTTCCCGTTAAATGTAACATGTAATGAGTATGATTGTAATGCCCGATCTTCATTATAAATATTAAATACAGATCTTGCGATGTTTGCACGAGATATTTTAACATCTCGATATTCTGCCGAAATGGTAGCCAGAACCTGGCTTCTCCGTCTTTCCAAATCTGAGGGGCGGGGGGGGGGGGGGGGTGGAGGAGAGAGAGAGAGAGAGAGAGGGGGGGGGGGACAATGGTGTTAGGTGAAATAGAATTTAAATTGCTTTCTTTATTTAAATGATTTATTTTTATTTTAAGTTTTACCTATAAATGTGGTTAAACTTGCCATTAGCCCTTTGTGAAAATTGCATAGTTTCATTGATGATAATCAGATAATACTAATACTGATACGTTTCACTGATGATAATACTAATACTTTTCCAATGTGGGAGAGGAGTGTTACTTTATTGGATTTTTATTTTTGCGGGACAAATAAATTCTTATGACAGAAGGCAGTTAATGCCAATGATTCGAAAGGAAAGTGACACATGTCAGATAACAAGGCATTAATTAGAGTCGCAAACATCTCACTATCACATATGGAAGAGGATCTTTTTAAAAAGGCATTATCCTGCTTATCTCTAAGAATGCTGCTAAACTGTGCAAGAGCCCATTATATGAAATAAACTTTCCTGTTGACCATGTTGACAAATCTTGTGGTTAAGAAGGAAACAAGCTGTACCTTTAGAGATACTGAAATGTGGTCACTATGGTGTAAAAACCATATTGAGAGTTGTCCTTCCAATCCTGCAAATTTAACGCAACATTGAAATTATAGGGATAACCATAGAAAATAAATTGAGACTTTTAAAACTTTCATAAATATCTCATTTCGCAAAGCGATTTTGATGGAAATCTGTTGATGATCGATCGCTTCTCTTCATCCTCTCTTGACATTATAATTGATTTTCACAAGGGTTTAATTCTGCTTTAAACATGTTTAAATACTCTATACTCCTTTAAGGTGCTTACCAGTGCTCAATCGTTTCACCACCACCCCACACTTGATATAGAGAAAAGACGATTAAAAAAAATAACCGTTATTGCTAGACTGAATTGATTTTGTCTAAGTTCTCCAAGCCTGAAATAATATTGTTTTTAGAGATTTTTTATTTTTGCTGAAGCAGTTTCTACCAGATTAACGAAATTCCAGTCCTTATTCACGATGTATACATATACGCTTGCCCTATTCCTGCTCCCCCCAAAAAGGAAGAAAATGTTAAAAGCTCTGTCCTTACATGGCCCTTGGTCCATGTAGGCAAACGCAAAATGAATTCCAATTTGCGCGGGTGGGGGGGATATTTTAGCCAGCTAAGAATTTTGATCACCTTGGTGATATATATTTTGTGTATGGCCCACTGTTTGTAACACACCATTACTTCAGGTTTGACCCAGAGTCCTACCCCAGTCCATTAAGGAACTATAGGTCTACATAGTTTTCCAAAGTTCAAAGGCCAGCCATGTCAAGATAGGCCATTTCCTTAATTATGCACTGGCGACGCCTCATTCAGCTTTATTCTGAAACCTTGCTTGTATCATCGTCACCTAATATCAGCGAAATAGTCGCTCCTGAAAGGAAATGCACTTAACACACTTTTTCAGTTTGAATTTAATTTAATCGACTTTTTTAACATGTACCAGTTCAGTTAAAAGTTCAGTTTCCTTATTTCATTTTAAGCAAACATACGGATACATAGAATAGATAAGTTCGATGAATCATAGAAAATGGAAGCGTCTGCATAAGGCATGTAAGAAGGGACCTTAAATAGGCATATACTACGCTTGTAACAAGAGGCCCAATATGTAGCCCCCCCCCCCCCGTACATCTTATTGAAAATAATTTGTATAGGTTAAGGACAAACTGAGGGGTGAGAGATGATTCTAAAGGAATGCGGGGTGGAGATAGAAAATAAAAAGAGAAGCAAAGCGAAGTGTAAGGAATAAAAGAAGATTAGGTAACAAAAAACATCACACGCCATGAAAAAGGAGAATAAATGATGTACTACTAACTCGCCTCACACTTTGATTGAAATACTTATTTACAAGAAAAAACGGCCTGGTCCATTGGTAGTGTTATCCAGAAAGCAAATAAATCTATCACAATATAGCCCGCCGTGATACAAGGAGTCTGGTGAAAAATGAGTACCGTACCTCACTTTTCGCGGGGAGATGAGCCTGACAAAGAACAGAGGGTGGTTTAAAGCAAAGGAGTATAGTTCATAGCTTCCTAGTATAATAGAAACGTCAAATTCCGTCTTAAAACAAAATTACATCTCCTTTTATAGATGTATTGGAACAATTCCAAAATATAGGGCCAGCATATACCAGACCACATGTCATTTGAATCTGATCATGAAAACTGTTATCAATATTTCTGATTGTTGTATTTAAAGGGTACAAATTGAACCTTTTATTCTTACTGTTGCAGCTTGCATGCTAAATGATATGAATACAAATGGTGAACAGGAACATGAAAACGAAATAGCAATTACAAAAGTTTCTTTTTTTACTATAAACGCACAGTAGGCAATAGATCAAATCCAAAAAACTATTAAGCCGATCGAGAATAGAATAAAACTGTGGCTACTTGTTTGGGCCAGAGCTCACAATTTATGAGGAATGCGCATTTCATGTTTCATGATCACTATGAAGCAGTCAAATCTTTACTTTTGATACGAAGATGTTATAAACCATTCAATATTTATTTTTCGTTTACGTATTTTTGTTTGACAGATTGTATGACAATAATCTTATCTTTTCACTACTGTTGAAACTGTGGCTGTGGTTGTACAGTGTAATATAGGTTTTCCCGTTCAAGTTCACTTTCATAATTTGTTCACTTTATTTCACATTTCACATTTCGAGCATTCGAATTCACAAAACGATATGATCGGCGCGGTACATAAACGAAGCAAATGACTTCCAGAATGAGCAATCAATTTCTTGTTGCTTCTTTCTAATTCCTTTCTGAGCAAAGAATTCTTTAAAATTATCCATTCCATTCTAAATAACGAACAAACAATTTCACCAACGGGCGTCCAAATTCATTTTTGCACGTGCGAATTAACTTTTTGTGCAACAGTATTGATATAATTATGAATATTCTTAGATTTACCAAAACTAGACAAAAAAAAAAAAAACAACAAACAAACAAAGAAATCTACACACCCAAACCTTTATAACGCACACTTATTTATTATTACCTTTAAAGTAAATCCATGCAATTTACTGCTGAAATCATGGCAAAATGTGTATGCTTGCAGGCAAAGCATTGATCCTTGGGTACGCTGTGCATGTTTTGCTTCTGTAGGGCCCTGTTGCATAAAACTTTTGCCAGACTTTTTTTTTTTCTGCCATCAAAAAATCTTTAAAAACGGCAAATTTTTATATAATGGGAAACTCAGGCAATTTTTTTGGCCGTTGCTTCCTCAAATTTCGCCGGGAAAAAAAATCTGGCAAAAGTTTTATGCAACGGGACGTAGGACTTCATTCCCATCATTAGTACTGAAACGTGATTAGTTGTTCACCGCTTCTAGCAGCATGTTAGGATGGAGTGAGAGACCGGGCATGGCAGTGGGAGGGTTATGAATGGCATACAGGGGAGCGTTTCATGAAGAGTTTTGTCGGTAATTTTCACGGAGTAATTTGCTTTCAGCCAATCAGATGAGAGGATTTTCAGTAGCTTATAACATTTGTCGGTGATTTTCACCGACAAAACTCTTCATGAAATGTTCCCCTGGTAAATTTGGGCGATGGGACCGACACCCTTTCCCTGAAAATTCTCTACGATTTTGTTGGTGAAACTGTACAGACATTTCATATTTCATATTCCATATTTCCTTTGGCGTTGCCCAAAATATTAAAAAATACGGACGTCTTTATGCCAGTATATGAGGATACTAAAGGGGGGGGGGGGAATAATTCCCCGAATAAAGCAAGCATCAGCCCTTTTTATAGATGATAGACAGGATTTCTAAATACTGAGGAACGTTGCTTAGCGACCAAGTAAGAAAATTTTGATTTTTGAATACTGAAAGTTTGCATTTTAGAGCATTAATCATGTCAATGTGCTCATTTTACATGGTAGTATATGATCCTTTTTTTTCTTCAGAGGGGGCCCTACTCTCGAATAATGGGGCAATTGCACCCCTGCTGCCCCCTCCCGCTTCCAGCGCCTATAAAAATAATCCCCGAAAAAGTCCGAATGAAGGAAGCATCTGCCCCTTTTCACAGATAATGGAAAGAACTTCTATATACAAAGAAACGTTGCTTCTAATTACTGTAGGAGGGAGCGTAGCGACTGAGTAAGACAATTTTGGTTTTTTTTTTATTTTTTAATTTTCCCTTGAGAGCATCAATCATTTCAATATGCTCATTTCACAAACTAATATATGAAAAAAAAACAACTTTTTTTTTATTCCGAGGGGCGTGCAGGAGGGGGGCAGAAATCAATTTTGCCCCCTTTCAAATGATTTGGGGCAATTGCCCCCCCTGCCACCCCGCCCCCTCCGCTTCCAGCACCTCCGTGAGTGAGTAGTTACCATAATGTCACACTCCATGTTCCTTCCTCTCTCTCTCTCTCTCTCTCTATTTTTTTTTTTCTTGCATTTCGACTTCGTCGTGAAAACAAGCCATCTTCGTATTGTGCACTGTTGAGTTCGATTTTCTTTCAATTTCCAGGCATTGGGTGATGTTTCTATGAACCGGCTTTTTCCAGTATGTTGTGCGTGTTATCTGCGTGACACAGGCTCCGTTTGTCTTGATCTCACTTAGTTCTCTTTTATCTTTTTCCTAAACAAACAGCGCTGATGGTTTGTTCACACGCCTGTGTCGACGAACCATGTTTTCCTGATAGTGATATTTTGGTCCTGATTTCTCATCGTTCATCTTGTTTTTTCCTGATATCTTTTTATCTCTCCTCTTTCCCTTGAGAGAATAGGAATTCGAGAGACGTGTATCCATTATGATATGATTATTTACGTCTTGGACCGACCGACCGACCAGACCCGACCTGGCATCTGGAATCTCTCTCACTTTTTCTCTCTGACTCTCTCTCTCTCTCTCTCTCTCTCTCTCTCTCTTTCGCGAATTGGGTTTTGACAGATTTTTAATAATGATAATAATGATAATGATAATAACAGGGTATTTATAATTCGCCAATTCCACATGACTAATGTGCTCAAGGCGCAGTGGAGAAGAAAAGGTTACTACACTAGAGAAAAATAACAAGAAAAAGGAAGAACAATAACAGTGTAAAATTAGATCTACTGAAAAGCAATTTTAAACAAGTGGGTAGTGAGGGCATTCTTAAAACATTCTACACCTGAAATATAGCGAATTTCTAGAGGCAATTGATTCCATTGATGTGGTCCAGCATGTGTAAGTGACCGACCCCCCCCCCCCCACCATTTCTTAATTTTTGGGACAACAAGTAATTTAGAATCAGATGATCTTAAGCATCTGGGAGGATTCAATAAAAAAGAACTATAATCTTAAAGCGGGTCGAGGCTAATAAAATCAAACTATAGCTACTTATGTGGGTCTGAGCTCGCTATTTACCAGTACTTGGTTTATAAAACAAAGAAGTTATATAGACCCTACGCAGTAAATGCCATTTTGTTCACCTTTGCATGATAAAGCAGATGTGCTTGGAATGTCCATGGTTTTGAATTGAGTCCATCTTATATCACTCAAAAAGACAGTCACGTGATAATGAGTAGACGTTTCAGTGGACATGCAATAATGGCCGTACGGGGAAGGGGGGGGGGAACTGCAAGCCTCCTCCCCCTCCTGAAATTTTGACATGTATTTTTTAACTGAAAATTTTCGCAAAATTCACCAAAAGAAAGACAATCACGTGACCTCAAAGCGAGTGGACGTCCATCCATTCGTGTCCTCTATACATTCGGGTCACGTGACTGATTCTCAGTGTGTGTACACAAGAATGAATATGGCCTTTCGTATGCAAGCTAGCACTACTTTGGTTCGCTACAACGACAAATGAAAATGATGTACCAGGGCATTATCGTGATTATGAAAGTGTTTTATTGCACTAAAAGTTATTTTGTGATTAAAGTAAGCCTAGAAGATCCCCCGACATCACTAACGGCCATTATTCTATATTTCTAGCAGATCTATCTCTGTCTATTATGATCTATATCACAAGAAAATCACAAAGATTTCGACATAGTAAATGCCATGTTGTTCGTCTATGCAAAATCAAACACATGAAATGCTTGGAATGTCTACGGTTTCGAAGTGAGTGCATTATACCGCTTGGAAAGACAATCACGTGACCCCGGAGCGAGTGGACGTTTTTTAGTGAACGTTCATTCACTCACTCCCCTCTACTGTAATCGTATCACGTGACTGCTTCACGATGTGTGTGCGGCAAAGAAAGAATATGGCCTCTCGTATGCAAGCTAGCTTTATTTGGACCTTCATGGTTATCAATAGTTGTAAACAGAAATTGTTGTTCGCCACTGGGACAAAAGAAAATGATATTCCAGGGCATTATGAAAGTGTTTTAGTAAATTAAAAATTGTATAGCATTAATAAAAGACTAGAATACCCCCCCCCCCCATTCACTTAGGACCCTTACTACATTTCTAGCAGATTTATCTCGCTCTATAAGGAGCAATATCACTAGAAAATTACACAGTAAATGCCATGTTGTTCGTCTATGCAAAATCAAACACATGAAATGCTTGGAATGTCTACGGTTTCGAAGTGAGTGCATTATACCGCTTGGAAAGACAATCACGTGACCCCGGAGCGAGTG
>CM057167.1:646313-662069 GCA_029962745.1 Echinometra lucunter | reverse complement strand
AAAATGAGGTCATTTCTATTCATTTCTATGAAATTTTCACTGAATCATGAAAGCGATCATGACAATGAAATCTAACACTTGTCTTCAACGGAAACGCCACACATTTATCCCCTTAATATTTATTGTCGAGATTAGACCTACAGTTGATGTTCAGAATGTGCGGCCATCCTGAACGTTTTATGTCAATGTCTTTAAAAGACATTATTCGTTGGGGTTTGGGGTCAATCGGAGTAATTTCTTTTAATTGGAGAAATTTAGATAGATGGGAAGGAAAAGGGGGCGATAGAAATGTACGATAAAAGGAAGACAAACGACTCATGCACAAACAGGACAACGGGTATATTGTGATAGTGAAGGTTGCAACCTGTATAGACACCTGTTGGAAGCGATTTGCTTCTATATTCTAATACAATGGAGTATTTGGAAAATGGTATCTTGAAGATGTGTGCAGTGGACTTATGAAATGTGGTTTACTGCTCCAGTCATATAAAAGATTTACAAAATCTCAATTACAAGTAAAATTCGAGTGGCTAACAAGTACATCAATATGTACATGAATGTAATTTTTTACAAGTCAAGTACATGACTAAGCGATATACATGCCTGTTGATCGATGACGGTACTGATATTTAATTTAAACAAATGAAAACAAAAATATTCAGAAACTTGCACGAAGGATACTATATTCCAAGCTGTTGCAGGTAATAAACCTCTCCCACACTACGTGGAATAAAGAAACCCGCAAATGATTAATGTCGCATTACTTATAATACACAATATATCTGAATGACTGATTGAATACCTTGGCCTTATTCCTCACTTTTTCTTTTTAACCTTATAATTTGAAAGGATTATAAGAGAACCACGGGCATCAAGGGAAGGAGATGAAAAAGAATAATGTATTACTGACTTATTTTACACATTAAAAGGAAATTACTATTAGGGGTGAATGTTTTGAAACTATCTGGGAACATAACAAAAATGTCACTGGGAAGATACTCAGACCTTAAGAGAGAGACAGCAAGCTGTGAAGTTACATTGTTGGTCCGTGAACCGGCCCCCCCCTACTGCGTACTCCTGCCTTGTTCTGAGGACATCGGCATAGATCCTAAAGTAATAAATTTCATTTCATTTATTTCCACAATAACAGCAGAATAGATTTATTATCAAAATCATTATTAAATCACAATTTAGATATGATAGGATATGATGGAATTGTTATTGTTATATACATACATTAAGAAGTCCTTGACAAAGGGCTATGCCCGAAATTTGGGAAATTTTAACATCTTCATCGGTTTTTTTCTTTAACATTCGTCTTTTTATGTATTTCCATCAAAACCGACGCAGAATAACTTTATATATATATATATATATATATATATATATATATATATGTGTGTGTGTGTGTGTGTGTATATGTGTGTGTGTGTGGTGTGTGTATTGAAAATATTCTCACGTGTTGGATGATTAATAATGTACACAGTAATAATTTCAAAAAGGAGTCGAAAGGTACGACATGTGCAAATCCAATGTTGGATTTTCATATGGCGTAACCTCGACTCTTTTGAAGTTATTACTGTCTACATTATATAATATATACACATCAATCATGTCAATGCAGTGAAAATAATTGTACTTACGCAAGTAAGCAATGTTCACTTTATTACAAAGGAGACCCTTAAAAGCAAGCTTATGGATCAGGTTTCCACGTAAGACCTTTTAACTTAAAAAATGTCACTTTGGTTGATGTCAGTTATAGAATGTTCACTTGAATATGATAATCGATAGTTTTATTCGTTCACGACTGGATAAATGAGAAGAATTTACATCACTTTGCTGGCTTTATCTCCCATATGCTTTATTCCAAACTATCATCATCGATTACACATGCGTTAAACCTTAGTACCTGACATGTCATGCATGTCTGATGAGATTATTTTCTTGAAGACGCTGAATCCATGTTTTTCCATGGAAACCAAGGTATTGGCAGGATCGGATGCTTGTTCCATATCCCATTCAACTTATTTCAGTACAAAGAAACTGATTTTAAAAAAACACACACATTTACTTCCAAAGGCACTAGATGCAAGTTCGTTTTTCCATCCAAAGGCTGCCAATCTAAATTCGATTAATTTCCAAAAGGCGCTAAATTCACTTTGTGTTGAAATCAAGTAATTTTAATTTAACCGTTTTTCTTCTTCGGAATTTCAATATTTTTATACGATTGCAAGTACCAACATTAGAAATCTTAGAAATGAAAGAATGCCCCAACATTCTCTTTTTCAAGAGCCAAATATGTTCCTTATTATTAGGGATTTATTTGAAATTGCAACATTGGAGTTCGGTGTATGGAATACAAAGAGTTCTCCAAATATACTGCTGATACCGGATTTATTTAACATTCTATTACTTTTTAGATGGCTTAAAATTAATAACATCGTGAATAAAAATATAAACCTCACACACAGACACACACACAAAATCCCACCAATTGAAGGTTTTGAGTATAATAATTTGGAATTAGTGTTTCTACGTTTATTGCCTAGCTTCTGTGTGAAGATGATCCTTTCTGGTCATGTGCAACGAGATTTCAGCAAATGCGGTTTATGGTGCATATTAATGTGTTGTTGTCATAGAGATACATACTAATCGCTGACGCCCTCGCAGTTATCCCGAAACTCTTTTTACTATTATGGTGAGCACAATTTAGAAAAATTAACTCTCCTTATTGGAAAACAAAATAAGTACAGATATTTTCAGCCGAAATGTATCATTACATGTTGCGTTAACATGCAGGGTTTGTCATAGTTCATGGTTGAGTGACTACACGCGTAAGAAATGCTTAATATACTGTTATCATGGTTATGCAGCATAAAATGACTCTTGCGACTTGAAAAGTGACATTTTTTGCCTTCAGTGTTTGCTGAAAGTATGTCTGAACGAATCAATCTCATTTTCACTCAGAAGTTATCAAATAAATGGAGGATCACTCGTGCCAAATTATTTTGGTCAAAACTTCTTCGTTAAAGAAAGTTATAGGCTTTTTTTTTCAATTAGGGGAGTTAATTTTTGTTGTGTTTAATTCGAAGAAGTAATTACGCGGAATCATTTAGATCGGGTTTAGTGCCTTTCGAAAATTCGACTTGATTTGATGTGAAATGGTTGAAATGAAAATTATTCCAGCTAAAAGCTGAATTGGAGAGCGTAGCTATAATCATATTCGTACATAATTAATTTGATTATATTACAAATATAGAGGGACGAACAGGTAATACGAAGAGACAGAGGAGCGATATTACTTGGTTGCCCCCCCCCCCCCCGACAAACTCTCATTTCACTGAAATGCACAATGTGTCAACAACTGTTAATATTGAGGATATTTATTTTAACTAGATTCACATGTACTGATAGACAAGTTTTTCTTTTCACATTTGCTTTATCTGGTTTATACCACATACCTTATGAAGCTAACTGAACGATGATGATTCCACTGCTTGGCAATATAATATCATTCAAATAAACTCACTCAACCTTTAATGCTTCCGGAGCTTGCTCCGCTGGCTACCCGTTACTATACTTTAGAGGGATAATTGAAATTATTATCAAATATTCTTCAATTGTCAGTTTGCATGATTAATATACAAAAAAGTTAAGCTTTCAATAGCGAAAGAAATATAATGTGGGCGTATCAGTTTTGCTTAAATATATGTACTTTCATGAATGGGGATGTGTTGTGGCCGAATGTTAGAGCAGTGGTCTCATTGCCGGGGTTCGAAACCAAGAGGAAGCGCTGCCTTTTGGTAAGGTTTTTCCAAATTCCCCGGAGAGTAGCCGATGGTCTCCTGGTTGCTTTCGAACAGGCATGTGCATGCTTTTTAAGCAGTCAAGACAAGTAACCAGCCAACCATACTATCCAGGCATTTAATTTTCTCTTACTTTCAAGCTTATTGATATGTTCAATGAATTATTCATCTTCAACATTTACGAACGTTTAGGTTTTCAATCCCTCAGCATTATGGAATTCCGCCTAATGGCTGGCTGATTTTTGTTTTATACTCTGATTTTATACATAACTCAAATCATTTTATTTGGGGGTAGACACGTATTATGTATTGCTTATCTACAATGCTACTAATTTGATTTTAATAAAATCAAATTAATTCCATGCCAAAACAACACTAGGATTTCAAAGTGAATGTTCGTGGCATTAAAGTTTGTAAACAACAGTGTTTTCTCCTATGCATTCGACAAGTGGCAAGATCCACACCTTCACAGGAATATCCCTCTCTTACCATTTAAAGTAAACAAAGTGACGTGAAACTGGCCTCGTCCTGGCAGACTGATGACCGATACATTCCCACGAGATGATGATAAGCACCTCGGTGAGATATTTGGTCATTTATCATGTTTATCCAAATTCCGTCAAGTCAAGCAAAGTTGCCATAATTTCGAAAAAAAATGCATATCTAAGTTACATATACTGAAACTTAAAAAAGACTGTGTAATTGCTAACACCGTTTTCTGTTATTTACGTTTGCATTATAATGCCGTTTTCATTTCGTTGTTTTGTTGCAGGCTTGCAATTGGTTAAGTTTTGTTTTGTATATCAAGCCTGAGGAAGACCTGTCACAGGGTCGAAAACATTTGAAAAAAAAAAAATCCTGTTCATGGAAATATCAGCCCAACTCATTCAAAGATGTACTGACCATTTTTTATTGTGTTAAAAGAAAGCAGCTTTGGTAATTATTGATGATCATTTTGAGTGATTCTATATACATTCGTTTAAAACACATTAATCTTTGGAATACTAAGTGGCAAAGTTAAAGTAGATTCTGGAAAACAGTTTTAAGTATTCCCTCAAAATCTGAATCATGTTTTCTTTCCTTAATGTTTATTTCAAATATGCGTTACAGCTTCCCCCTCGCTACGTTACAACTTGCCCCAAGAGCGTGGTGAGTTGTAACATCGCATTTTTATTTTTCTTCCCCTTATTTATAGGGAACTACTGAATAAAAAATCATAGTATTAAGTGTGATAATAGCGTACACTTTGATCATTGGTACAACTTTGACATTGGTTTCTAAACTCATCGACAAACCAATATAAATTGAATGCTAGAAAAAAAAAAGAAAAAATGTTACTTTTAGCTCCGGTCTCCCCAGTATGCCTTAAAAACTCTTTTGAAATTGATTCAACATAATTAAGGCTGGAAAGAATGATAAATCTGACACAGCTTTGGATATGGGAACTAGAAGATTTTATGACTTTCATGAAAAGGCTCTGCATCTGAACATAAATTAATATTACCATGATTACTGGGATATGAAAACCAAATAGAGAAAGAGCAAGAAGAATGGGTTACATTATGATGTAAGCAGGAATACAGCCTTACAATGACACTAGTTCAGACGCTGTCAAAATTGTTCCACACATCTGGGTTATTTATAACATTAAGTAAAAACTCTTCGATAGCTTCGAAGGATAAAATATTCATTGATATTATCATTTGCCTGCCACATGTTGCTACTCGTATAGGTGTATAAGGGCCAACATTCCCATCAAAGGTTATCCGAATTTCGCCGTTAACAATATTGGATGAGGAAATGAAACGTAATAAAATCATTAATTGCGCAATTGATAGCGTATGAATAAATCTCGTTAACCATTCTATTATTTTTTCCTCAAGGGCTCGTTGTAGGGGCAGGTGACTATAGTCGACTTGAAAATTGTCTATTAAATTGTCAGGAGTGGGGTGAAACGTATTAAGAACATGAAAAATACTGTAATTTGAAGGACGAAGGATCCAAATAGAGTTGTGGGCTATAAAAACATTCCGGTTCTGATATGGTGAAGGGCATAATAGGGCTGTAGAATTAATTGATGTCTAGCAATTTGAGTAATTATCTGGTTAATTCATCTGGGTCTCGGGAGCTCCGTAGCTCCATAATGGGATATGATGGAAATCAATGGCCAAATGGCCAAGGAACTGTTATGACTGGGTGAAACTCTCGGAGTCAACCGACGGCTGCCTGTGAAATCCGACCTATACATGGACTCCCAAAAGAGAGTGAACATCTCACTGATGAGCCCATCGAAATCCTCACCTTCTTCCCCGTTAAATGTAACATGTAATGAGTATGATTGTAATGCCCGATCTTCATTATAAATATTAAATACAGATCTTGCACGAGATATTTCAACATCTCGATATTCTGCCGAAATGGTAGCCAGAACCTGGCTTCTCCGTCTTTCCAAATCTGAGGGGCGGGGGGGGGGGGGAGGGATGGAGGAGAGAGAGAGAGAGAGAGGGGGGGGGGAACAATGGTGTTAGGTGAAATAGAATTTAAATTGCTTTCTTTATTTGAATGATTTATTTTTATTTTAAGTTTTACCTATAAATGTGGTTAACTTGCCATCAGCCCTTTGTGAAAATTGCATCGTTTCATTGATGATAATCAGATAATACTAATACTGATACGTTTCACTGATGATAATACTAATACTTTTCCAATGTGGGAGAGGAGTGTTACTTTATTGGATTTTTATTTTTGCGGGACAAATAAGAAATTCTTATGACAGAAGGCAGTTAATGCCAATGATTCGAAAGGAAAGTGACACATGTCAGATAACAAGGCATTAATTAGAGTCGCAAACATCTCACTATCACATATGGAAGAGGATCTTATTAAAAAGGCATTATCCTGCTTATCTCTAAGAATGCTGCTAAACTGTGCAAGAGCCCATTATATGAAATAAACTTTCCTCTTGACCATGTTGACCAATCTTGTGGTTAAGAAGGAAACAAGCTGTACCTTTAGAGATACTGAAATGTGGTCACTATGGTGTAAAAACCATATTGAGAGTTGTCCTTCCAATCCTGCAAATTTAACGCAACATTGAAATTATAGGGATAACCATAGAAAATAAATTGAGACTTTTAAAACTTTTATAAATATCTCATTTCGGAAAGCGATTTTGATGGAAATCTGTTGATGATCGATCGCTTCTCTTCATCCTCTCTTGATATTATAATTGATTTTCACGAGGGTTTAATTCTGCTTTAAACATGTTTAAATACTCTATACTCCTTTAAGGTGCTTACCAGTGCTCAATCGTTTCACCACCACCCCCACACTTGATATAGGGAAAGGCGATTAAAAAAATAACCGTTATTGCTAGACTGAATTGATTATGTCTAAGTTCTCCAAGCCTGAATAATATTGTTTTTAGATATTTTTTATTTTTGCTGAAGCAGTTTCTACCAGATTAACGAAATTCCAGTCCTTATTCACGATGTATACATATATGCTTGCCCTATTCCTGCTCCAAAAAAGAGGAAGAAAATGTTAAAAGCTCTGTCCTTACATGGCCCTTAGTCCATGTAGGCAAACGCAAAATGAATTCCAATTTGCGCGGGTGGGGGGATATTTTAGCCAGCTAAGAATTTTGATCACCTTGGTGATATATATATTGTATGGCCCACTGTTTGTAACACACCATTACTTCAGGTTTGACCCAGAGTCCTACCCCAGTCATTAAGGAACGATAGGTCTACATAGTTTTCCAAAGTTCAAAGGCCAGCCATGTCAAGATAGGTCATTTCCTTAATTATGCACTGGCGACGCCTCATTCAGCTTTATTCTGAAACCTTGCTTGTATCACCTAATATCAGCGAAATAGTCGCTCCTGAAAGGAAATGCACTTAACACACCTTTTCAGTTTGAATTTAATTTAATCGATTTTTCTAACTTGTACCAGTTCAGTTAAAAGTTCAGTTTCCTTATTTCATTTTAAGCAAACATACGGATAAATAGAATAAATAAGTTCGATGAATCATAGAAAATGGAAGCGTCTGCATAACGCATGTAAGAAGGGACCTTAAATAGGCATATCCTACGCTTGTAACAAGAGGCCCTTTATGTAGACCCCCCCCGTATATCTTATTAAAAATAATTTGTATAGGTTAAGAACAAACTGAGGGGTGAGAGATGATTCTAAAGGAATGGAGGTGGAGATAGAAAATAAAAAGAGAAGCAAAGCGAAGTGTATGGAATACAAGAAGATTAGGTAACAAAAAACATCGCACGCCATGAAAAAGGAGAATAAATGATGTACTGTAACTCGCCTCACACTTTGATTGAAATACTTATTTACAAGAAAAAACGGCCTGGTCCAGTGGTAGTGTTATCCAGAAAGCAAATAAATCTATCACAATATAGCCCGCCGTGATACAAGGAGTCTGGTGAAAAATGAGTACTTCACTTTTCGCGGAGAGATGAGCCTGACAAAGAACAGAGGGTGGTTTAAAGCAAAGGAGTATAGTTCATAGCTTCCTAGTATAATAGAAACGTCAGATTCCGTCTTAAAACAAAATTACATCTCCTTTTATAGATGTATTGGAACAATTCCAAAATATAGGGCCAGCATATACCAGACCACATGTCTTTTTAATCTGATCATGAAAACTGTTATCAATGTTTCTGATTGTTGTATTTAAAGGGTACAAATTGAACCTTTTATTCTTACTGTTGTAGCTTGCATGCTAAATGATATGAATACAAATGGTGAACAGGAACATGAAAACGAAATAGCAATTACAAACGTTTCTTTTTTATTATAAACGCACAGGTAGGCAATAGATCAAATCCAAAAGACTATTAAAGCCGATCGAGAATAGAATAAAACTGTGGCTATTTGTGTGGGCCAGAGCTCGCTATTTATGAGGAATGCGCATTTCATTATAAATATGTTTCATGATCACTATGAAGCAGTTAAATCTTTACTTTTGATACGAGATGTTATAAACCATTCAATATTTATTTTTCGTTTACGTATTTTTGTTTGACAGATTGTATGAAAATAATCTTATCTTTTCACTACTGTGGAAACTGTGGCTGTGGTTGTACAGTGTAATATAGGTTTTCCCGTTCAAGTTCACTTTCATAATTTGTTCACTTTATTTCACATTTCACATTTCGAGCATTCGAATTCACAAAACGATATGATCGGCGCGGTACATAAACGAAGCAAACGACTTCCAGAATGAGCAATCAATTTCTTGTTGCTTCTTTCTAATTCCTTTCTGAGCAAAGAATTCTTTAAAATTATCCATTCCATTCTAAATAACGAATAAATAATTTCACCAACGGGCGTCCAAATTCATTTTTGCACGTGCGAATTAACTTTTTGTGCAACAGTATTGATATAATTATGAATATTCTTAGATTTACCAAAACTATACAAAAACAAACAAACAAACAAACAAAGAAAGCTACACACCCAAACCTTTATAACGCACACTTATTTATTATTACCTTTAAAGTAAATCCATGCAATTTACTGCTGAAATCATGGAAAAATGTGTAATGCTTGCAGGCAAAGCATTGATCCTTGGGTACGCTGTGCATGTTTTGCTTCTGTAGGGCCCTGTTGCATAAAACTTTTGCCAGACTTTTTTTTTTTCTGCCAGCAAAAGATCTTTAAAAAACGGCAAATTTTTATATAATGGGAAACTCAGGCAATTTTTTTGGCCGTTAATTGCTTCCTCAAATTTCGCCGCAAAAAAACTCTGGCAAAAGTTTTATGCAACGGGCCGTAGGACTTCATTCCCATCATTAGTACTGAAACGTGATTAGTTGTTCACCGCTTCTAGCAGCATGTTAGGATGGAGTGAGACCGGCATGGCATGGGAGGGTTATGAATGGCATACAGGGGAGCGTTTCATGAAGAGTTTTGTCGGTGATTTTCACTGAGTAATTTTCTTTCAGCCAATCAGATGCGAGGATTTTCAGTAGCTTATAACATTTGTCGGTGAAAATCACCGACAAAACTCTTCATGAAATGTTCCCCTGGTAAATTTTGGCGATGGGACCGACACACTTTCCCTGAAAATTCTCTACGATTTTGTTGGTGAAACTGTACAGAAATTTCATATTTCAAGTTCCATATTTCCTTTGGCGTTGCCCAAAATATTAAAAAATACGGACATCTTTATGCCAGTATATGAGGATACTAAAGGGGGGGGGGGCGATAATCTCCCGAATAAAGCAAGCATCAGCCCTTTTTATAGATGATATACAGGATTTCTAAATAATGAGGAGCGTTGCTTAGCGACCAAGTAAGAAAATTTTGATTTTTGAATACTGAAAGTTTGCATTTTAGAGCATTAATCATGTCAATGTGCTCATTTTACATGGTAGTATATGATCCTTTTTTTTTCTTCAGAGGGGGCCCTACTCTCGAATAATGGGGCAATTGCACCCCTGCTGCCCCCTCCCGCTTCCAGCGCCTATGAACATAATCCCCGAAAAAGTCCAAATGAAGGAAGCATCTGCCCCTTTTCACAGGTAATGGAAAGAACTTCTATATACCAAGAAACGTTGCTTCTTATTACTGTAGGAGGGAGCGTAGCGACTAAGTATAAGACAATTTTGATTTTTTTTCTTTTTTTCTTTTCCTTTTGAGAGCATCAATCATTTCAATATGCTCATTTCACAAGCTAATATATGATTAAAAACAAACCTTTTTTTCTTCCGAGGGGCGTGCATGAGGGGGGGGGGCAGAAATCAATTTTGCCCCCTTTCAAATGATTTGGGGCAATTGCCCCCCCCCCCCTGCCACCCCCGCCCCCTCCGCTTCCAGCACCTCCGTGAGAGTGAGTAGTTACCATAATGTCACACTCCATGTTCCTTCTTCTCTCTCTCTCTCTCTCTCTCTCTCTATTTCTGTTTCTTACATTTTGACTTCGTCGTGAAAACAAGCCATCTTCGTATTGTGCACTGTTGAGTTCGATTTTCTTTCAATTTCCAGGCATTGGGTGATGTTTCTATGAATCGGCTTTTTCCAGTATGTTGTGCGTGTTATCTGCGTGACACAGGCTCCGTTTGTCTTGATCTCACTTAGTTCTCTTTTATCTTTTTCCTAAACAAACAGCGCGGATGGTTTGTTCACACGCCTGTGTCGACGAACCATGTTTTCCTGATAGTGATATTTTGGTCCTGATTTCTCATCGTTCATCTTTTTTTTCCCTGATATCTTTTTATCTCTCCTCTTTCCCTTGAGAGAATAGGAATTCGAGAGACGTGTATCCATTACGATATGATTATTTACGTCTTGGACCGACCGACCGACCAGACCCGACCTGGCATCTGGAATCTCTCTCACTTTTTCTCTCTGACCCTCTCTCTCTCTCTCTCTCTCTCTCTCTCTTTCGCGAAATGGGTTTTGACAGATTTTTAATAACGATAATAATGATATTGATAATAACAGGGTATTTATACTGCGCCAATTCCACATGACTAATGTGCTCAAGGCGCAGGCGAGAAGAAAAGGTTACTACCTAGAGAAAAGTAACAAGAAAAAGGAAGAACAATAACAGTGTATAATTAGATCTACTGAAAAGCAATTTTAAACAAGTGGGTAGTGAGGGCATTCTTAAAACATTCTACACCTGAAATATAGCGAATTTCTAGAGGCAATTGATTCCATTGATGTGGTCCAGCGTGTGTAAGTGACCGACCCCCCCCCCCCTACCATTTCTTAATTTTTGGGACAACAAGTAATTTAGAATCAGATGATCTTAAGCATCTGGGAGGATTCAATAAAAAGAACTATAATCTTAAAGCGGGTCGAGGCTAATAAAATCAAACTGTAGCTACTTATGTGGGTCTGAGCTCGCTATGTACCAGTACTTGGTCTATAAAAGAAGGAAGTTATAAAGACCCTACGTAGTAAATGCCATTTTGTTCATCTTTGCATGATAAAGCAGATGTGCTTGGAATGTCCATGGTTTTGAATTGAGTCCATCTTATATCACTCAAAAAGACAGTCACGGGATAATGAGTAGACGTTTCAGTGGACATGCAATAATGGCCGTACGGGGAAGGGGGGCAACTGCAAGCCTCCTCCCCCTCCTGAAATTTTGACAACATGTATTTTTTAACTGAAAATTTTCGCAAAATTCACCAAAAGAAAGACAATCACGTGACCTCGGAGCGAGTGAACGTCCATCCATTCAGTCTCCTCTATACATTCGGGTCACGTGACTGATTCTCGGTGTGTGTACACAAGAATGAATATGGTCTTTCGTATGCAAGCTAGCACTATTTTGGTTCGCTACAACGACAAAAGTAAATGATATACCAGGGCATTATCGTGATTATAAAAGTGTTTTATTACACTAAAAGTTATTTTGTGATTAAAGTAAGCCTAGAAGATCCCCCAACATCACTAACGGCCATTATTCTATATTTCTAGCAGATCTATCTCTGTCTATTATGATCTATATCACAAGAAAATCACAAAGATTTCGATATAGTAAATGCCATGTTGTTCGTTTATGCAAAATGAAACAGATCAAATGCTTGGTATGTCTACTGTTTCCAAGTGTTAATGAGTGCATTATACCTCTTGGAAAGACAATCACGTGACCCCGGAGCGAGTGGACGTTTTTTTTAGTGGACGTTCATTCACTCACTCCCCTCTACTGTAATCGTATCACGTGACTGCTTCACGGTGTGTGTACCGGCAAGAAAGAATATGGCCTCTCGTATGCAAGCTAGCTTTATTTGGACCTTCATGATTATCAATAGTTGTAAACAGAAATTGTTGTTCGCCACAGGGACAAAAGAAAATGATATTCCAGGGCATTATGTAAGTGTTTTAGTAAATTAAAAATTGTATAGCATTAATATAAGACTGGAATATCCCCCCTTCACGTAGGACCCCTACTACATTTCTAGCAGATCTATCTCGCTCTATAAGGAGCAATATCACTAGAAAATCACACAGTAAATGCCATGTTGTTCGTCTATGCAAAATCAAACACATCAAATGCTTGGAATGTCTACGGTTTCGAAGTGAGTGCATTATACCGCTTGGAAAGACAATCACGTGACCCCGGAGCGAGTGGACGTTTTTTAGTGAACGTTCATTCACTCACTCCCCTCTACTGTAATCGTATCACGTGACTGCTTCACGATGTGTGTGCGGCAAAGAAAGAATATGGCCTCTCGTATGCAAGCTAGCTTTATTTGGACCTTCATGATTATCAATAGTTGTAAACAGAAATTGTTGTTCGCCACTGGGACAAAAGAAAATGATATTCCAGGGCATTATGTAAGTGTTTTAGTAAATTAAAAATTGTATAGCATTAATATAAGACTGGAATATCCTCCCCCCCCCCTTCACTTAGGACCCCTACTACATTTCTAGCAGATCTATCTCGCTCTATAAGGAGCAATATCACTAGAAAATCACATAGTAAATGCCATGTTGTTCGTCTATGCAAAATCAAACACATCAAATGCTTGGAATGTCTACGGTTTCGAAGTGAGTGCATTATACCGCTTGGAAAGACAATCACGTGACCCCGGAGCGAGTGGACGTTTTTAGTGAACGTTCATTCACTCACTCCCCTCTACTGTAATCGTATCACGTGACTGCTTCACGATGTGTGTGCGGCAAAGAAAGAATATGGCCTCTCGTATGCAAGCTAGCTTTATTTGGACCTTCATGATTATCAATAGTTGTAAACAGAAATTGTTGTTCGCCACTGGGACAAAAGAAAATGATATTCCAGGGCATTATGTAAGTGTTTTAGTAAATTAAAAATTGTATAGCATTAATATAAGACTGAAATATATCCTCCCCCCCCCTTCACTTAGGACCCCTACTACATTTCTAGCAGATCTATCTCCCTTTGTAAGGAGCAATATCACTAGAAAATCACATAGTAAATTCCATGTTGTTCGTCTATGCAAAATCAAACACATCAAATGCTTGGAATGTCTACGGTTTCGAAGTGAGTGCATTATACCGCTTGGAAAGACAATCACGTGACCCCGGAGCGAGTGGACGTTTTTTAGTGAACGTTCATTCACTCACTCCCCTCTACTGTAATCGTATCACGTGACTGCTTCACGATGTGTGTGCGGCAAAGAAAGAATATGGCCTCTCGTATGCAAGCTAACTTTATTTGGACCTTCATGATTATCAAGAGTTGTAAACAGAAATTGTTGTTCGCCACTGGGACAAAAGAAAATGATATTCCAGGGCATTATGTAAGTGTTTAAGTAAATAAAAAATTGTATAGCATTAATATAAGACTGGAATATCCCCCCCCCCCTTCACTTAGGACCCCTACTACATTCGTCTATGCAAAATCAAACACATCAAATGCTTGGAATGTCTACGGTTTCGAAGGGAGTGCATTATACCGCTTGGAAAGACAATCACGTGACCCCGGAGCGAGTGGACGTTTTTTAGTGGACGTTCATTCACTCACTCCCCTCTACTGTAATCGTATCACGTGACTGCTTCACGATGTGTGTACGGCAAAGAAAGAATATGGCCTCTCGTATGCAAGCTAGCTTTATTTGGACCTTCATGATTATCAATAGCTTTGAACAGAAATTGTTGTTCGCCACAGCGACGAAAGAACATGAAATTCCAGGGCAAATTGAGAATTATATAGCATTAATATATGCCTTAAATATCTCCCCTCCCCCACCCCTTCACTTAGGTCGAATACTACATTTCTAGCAGATCTATATCGGTCTATCAGGATCTTTATCACAAGGAAATCACACAGATTGGCCACAGTAAATGCCATGTTGTTAGTCTATGCAAAATCAAACACATCAAATTCTTGGAATGTCTACGGTTTCGAAAGGACTGCATTATACCGCTTGGAAAGACAATCACGTGACCCCGGAGCGAGTGGACGTTTTTTAGTGAACGTTCATTCATTCACTACCCTCTACTGTAATCGTATCACGTGACTGCTTCACGATGTGTGTGCGGCAAAGAAAGAATATGGCCTCTCGTATGCAAGCTAGCTTTATTTGGACCTTCACGATTATCAATAGTTGTAAACAGAAATTGTTGTTCGCCACTGGGACAAAAGAAAATGATACTCCGGGGCATTATGTAAGTGTTTTAGTAAATTAAAAATTGTATAGCATTAATATAAGACTGGAATATCCCCCCCCCCTTCACTTAGGACCCTTACTACATTTCTAGCAGATCTATCTCGCTCTTTAAGGAGCAATAGCACTAGAAAATCACACAGTAAAGGCCATGTTGTTCGTCTATGCAAAATCAAACACATCAAATGCTTGGAATTTCTACGGTTTCGAAGTGAGATGCATTATACCGCTTGGAAAGACAATCACGTGACCCCGGAGCGAGTGGACGTGTTTTAGTGGACGTTCATTCACTCACTCCCCTCTACTGTAATCGTATCACGTGACTGCTTCACGGTGAGTGCGTGTGCGGCAAAGAAAGAATATGGCCTCTCGTATGCAAGCTAGCTTTATTTGGACCTTCACGATTATCAATAGTTGTAAACAGAAATTGTTGTTCGCCACTGGGACAAAAGAAAATGATACTTCCAGGGCATTATGTAAGTGTTTTAGTAAATTAAAAATTGTATAGCATTAATATAAGACTGGAATATCCCCCCCCCCCCCCTTCACTTAGGACCCTTACTACATTTCTAGCAGATCTATCTCGCTCTATAAGGAGCAATAGCACTAGAAAATCACACAGTAAATGCCATGTTGTTCGTCTATGCAAAATCAAACACATCAAATGCTTGGAATTTCTACGGTTTCGAAGTGAGATGCATTATACCGCTTGGAAAGACAATCACGTGACCCCGGAGCGAGTGGACGTGTTTTAGTGGACGTTCATTCACTCACTCCCCTCTACTGTAATCGTATCACGTGACTGCTTCACGGTGAGTGCGTGTGC
>CM057167.1:626724-645813 GCA_029962745.1 Echinometra lucunter | reverse complement strand
TATGGCGGGCCTTTCATGTCATAAGTCTACAATCATTCATTCACTCCAGTGAATGAGTGCTTGTATGGATTTTATCATTCACCCACTCGAGTGAGTGAATGATTTAACGGTTTCCACCAATCAGAATAGCGGAATCTCTTCCGAGATTCCATTACTCGAGTGATTGTACATCCACTTGAGTGGTTGTACATCCACTCGGATGGATGTACATCCACTCATTAGTGGAGGAGTTAAGTGTTCGTTTTTAGCGCTCTGTGCCGAACGCGCCTTAATCATGCACGCTAGTGAACGTGTGCATTATGAATGATTGTCTTGATTTGACCAATCAGAATGGAGGAATATCATCACCCACTCACTCCCTGTGAGCGGGTCTGCAACCACTCGAGTGGACGTACATCCACCACAGTGATTGTACAACCACTTGCAAGTGATTGATGCTCGAGGAATTTTTAGCGGTTTTAGAGCGGACAAGTGGGGTTTCGTTGGTCGGGATCTCGTTTGACATCACATTAGGATTGACTGCATTCCGCACATACTTAAAGTCAAGATAGTCTGCTCACTATAAAGCCTCAGCTGTATGAATCAATATAATAGTCTACTCACTAAGCCTCAGCCGAATAAAGCGCGATAAAGGAAATGAATATTAAGGGGAGTTGTATGGGCAGAATACATTAATGTAGTCATTTTGATGAATCTTTCACTGAATTATGAAGGCGATCGGAAATGATAGATCTGCTGGAATTTTAGTATGGACGCTAAAGGGGAGGGGACATTCTAAGCTTAATTACTTAAATGACAATTTAACTTTCATTCTAATATATCACTTTTATAATACCCTGGAATATCCTTTTCTTTTGTCTCTGTGGTGAACAAAATTTTCTGTTAACCGCTTTTGATAATTATAAAGGTCCAAATAGTAACTTGGATAAGAGAGGCCATATTCATTCTTGTGTACATATTCCACTGAAAAAAAAATCATTCACTCGCTCCGGGGACATGACCTTTCCAAGGGGTTAAGGCCTATTGCACTCTCTACAAAACCATGGACATTCCACGCAAGTGACGTGTTTGCTTTTGCATAGGCGAACAAAATGGCATTTATTATGGCGAATCTGTGTGATTTCCTTGTAATATAGATCCTAATAGACCGAGATAGATGTGCAAGAAATGTATGGGCGGTAAGTGGGAGAGGGGGATATCCTAGGCTTACTTTAATGATGATAAAACATTAAATCTACTAAAACACTTTCATAATGCCCTGGAATATCATTTTCTTTTGTCGCTGTGGCGAACAACAATTTCTGTTTACACCAGTGGCCCAACAACCGGGGGGGGGGGGCAGGGGAACAAAGTGCCCCGTGAAGGATTTCAGCGGGGAAATCCACCATACCACCGGGAAAAAAATTAAAGGAAGGGAAAGGAAGGAAAAAGAAGGGAGAAAGGGAAAGGAAGAAGAAGAAGAAAGGGAACGAAAGAAGAAGAAAAGAAAAGAAAGAAGGAGAAAGGGAAAGAAAGGAGAAAGGGAAAGAAAGAAGGAGAAAGGGGAGAAAGAAGAAGAGAGAGAGGGAAAAGGGGGGGAAGAAGAAAGCAAAGTGAAACCAAAGAAATGAGGGAAAACTAAGTACTAAAACCCCTGAGTTTACGGGGGCTCCCCCGCAGTGGCTTTCCCTGTAGACCCCCATCAAGGGCCCTAAGCCCCAACCCTGGGACCCAGCCGATAAGGGCTTCACAACAAGCAACTCGTGGTGCTCACCTCCGCATAATCTATTTAGTTACCGGGAAATTTTCGGCGCTGCCCCCCCCCCCCGAAAACAGGCAAAGATTTACACCACTATCTAGACTTGATTACCGGGAAACTTTTGGCTATGCATATGCCCCCCCCCCCCCCCCATAGCAGGCAGAGAGCGTAAGAAGAGCAGGAACTGACCGCGCAAAAACGCCGGAGCTTCCGCGCTTTACACGGGAGGGGGAAACTCCCCCCTCCCTGCACCCTCCCCCCTAGAGGGCACACCGTCCTCCTAAAATGATATCCTAGTTACGCCGCAGAAGATAAATTTTATTACCCACAACTAATAATTTCAAGAAACGTTGGAGCTTCAGCGCTTCGCGCAGGAGGGGGCAAACTCCCCCCTCCCCGCACCCTCCCCTCTAAGGAACACTACATTGGCGTAAAACCCAGGGGGTAGGGGGATCAATCACCCCCACTTGAGAGAGAAGGGGGATGGTGTGTACTAATTTCCACCCCCCCCCCCCCCCCCCCATGCAGACATACTTTTAAGGAAATATATTTCAACTAATAAGTAAGTAAAAATTATCTAAATATCTACCATAAACATCAATATTTTAGAATTTCTGGTTGAAAATATTATTGAAAACAAAAAAGTGTTGTCTTTTTTTGGCTCGCTCGCTACGCTCGCTCATCAAAATCTTACAATTTCCTCGGAAAATGCGATTAAAATCAAGAAAAAGGGTTATTTTTGGCTCGCTCGCTTCTCTCGCTCGCAAAATAGATATAAAAATGTATGTGACAGGGAAAAAAAAAAATCGGTTTTTTTTTCATCCCCCACTCCTCAAATTGGATTTACGCCGGTGGGGCACTACCGTCCTCCTAAGCGGGGTCCTAGCTACGCTACAGATTGTAGAATGGTTACCGGGAAATTTTGGGCTATGCCCCCCCCCCCCCCCGATAACAGGTACCTGTTACGCCCCTATTTACAACTAATGATAATCATGAAGGTCAAAATAAAGCTAGCTTGCATACGAGAGGCCGCACACACATCGTGAAGCAGTCACGTGATACGATTACAGTAGAGGGGAGTGAGTGAATGAACGTTCACTAAAAAACGTCCACTCGCTCCGGGGTCACGTGATTGTCTTTCCAAGCGGTATAATGGACTCACTTCGAAACCGTAGACATTCCAAGCATTTGATGTGTTTGATTTTGCATAGACGAACAACATGGAATTTACTATGTGATTTTGTAGTGATATTGTTCCTTATAGAGCATGATAGATCTGCTAGAAATGTAGTAGGGGTCCTAAGTGAAGGGGGGGGGGGGGATATTCCAGTCTTATATTAATGCTTTACAATTTTTAATTTACTAAAACACTTACATAATGCCCTGGAATATCATTTTCTTTTGTCCCAGTGGCAAACAACAATTTATGTTTACAACTATTGATAATCATGAAGGTCCAAATAAAGCTAGCTTGCATACGAGAGGCCATATTCTTTCTTTGCCGCACACACACACACCGTGAAGCAGTCACGTGATAAGATTACAGTAGAGGGGAGTGAGTGAATGAACGTTCACTAAAAAAACGTCCACTCGCTCCGGGGTCACGTGATTGTCTTTCCAAGCGGTATAATGGACTCACTTCGAAACTGTAGACATTCCAAGCATTTGATGTGTTTGATTTTGCATAGACGAATGTAGTAGGGGTCCTAAGTGAAGGCGGGGGGGAATTTCAGTCTTATATTAATGCTATACAATTTTTAATTTACTAAAACACTTACATAATGCCCTGGAATATCATTTTCTTTTGTCCCAGTGGCGAACAACAATTTCTGTTTACAAATATTGATAATCATGAAGGTCCAAATAAAGCTAGCTTGCATGCGAGAGACCATATTCTTTCTTTGCCGCACACACATCGTGAAGCAGTCACGTGATACGATTACAGTAGAGGGGAGTGAGTGAGTGAGTGAGTGTAATCGTATCACGTGACTGCTTCACGAGGCCATATTCTTTCTTTGTCGCACACACATCGTGAAGCAGTCACGTGATACGATTACAGTAGAGGGGAGTGAGTGAATGAACGTTCACTAAAAAACGTCCACTCGCTCCGGGGTCACGTGATTGTCTTTCCAAGCGGTATAATGGACTCACTTTGAAACCGTAGACATTCCAAGCATTTGATGTGTTTGATTTTGCATAGGGGAATGTAGTAGAGGTCCTAAGTGAAGGGGGGGGGGGGGAATTCCAGTCTTATATTAATGCTATACAATTTTTAATTTATTAAAACACTTACATAATGCCCTGGAATATCATTTTCTTTTGTCCCAGTGGCGAACAACAATTTCTGTTTACAACTATTGATAATCATGAAGGTCCAAATAAAGCTAGCTTGCATACGAGACGCCATATTCTTTCTTTGCCGCACACACCGTGAAGCAGTCACGTGATACGAATACAGTAGAGGGGAGTGAGTGAATGAACGTTCACTAAAAAACGTCCACTCGCCCCGGGGTCACCTGATTGTCTTTCCAAGCTGTATAATGGACTCACTTCGAAACTGTAGACATTCCAAGCATTTGATGTGTTTGATTTTGCATAGACGAATGTAGTAGGGGTCCTAAGTGAAGGGGGGCGGGGGATATTCCAGTCTTATATTAATGCTATACAATTTTTAATTTACTAAAACATTTACATAATGCCCTGGAATATCATTTTCTTTTGTCCCAGTGGCGAACAACAATTTCTGTTTACAACTATTGATAATCACGATGGTCCAAATAAAGCTAGCTTGCATACGAGAGGCCATATTCTTTCTTTGCCGCACACACACACAGCGTGAACCAGTGTATAGCATTAATATAAGACTGGAATATCCCCCTCCCCCTTCACTTAGGACCCCTTCTACATTCGGCTATGCAAAATCAAACACATCAAATGCTTGGAATGTCTACAGTTTCGAAGTGAGTCCATTATACCGCTTGGAAAGACAATCACGTGACCCCGGAGCGAGTGGACGTTTTTTAGTGAACGTTCATTCACTCACTCCCCTCTACTGTAGTCGTATCACGTGACTGCTTCACGAGGCCATATTCTTTCTTTGCCGCACACACATCGTGAAGCAGTTACGTGATACGATTACAGTAGAGGGGAGTGAGTGAATGAACGTTCACTAAAAAACGTCCACTCGCTCCGGGGTCACGTGATTGTCTTTCCAAGCGGTATAATGCACTCACTTCGAAACCGTAGACATTCCAAGCATTTGATGTGTTTGATTTTGCATAGACGAATGTAGTAGGGGCCCTAAGTGAAGGGGGGGGGGAATATTCCAGTCTTATATTAATGCTACACAATTTTTAATTTACTTAAACACTTACATAATGCCCTGGAATATCATTTTCTTTTGTCCCAGTGGCGAACAACAATTTCTGTTTACAACTATTTATAATCATGAAGGTCCAAATAAAGCTAGCTTGCATACGAGAGGCCATATTCTTTCTTTGCCGCACACACATCGTGAAGCAGTCACGTGATACGATTACAGTAGAGGGGAGTGAGTGAATGAACGTTCACTAAAAAACGTCCACTCGCTCCGGGGTCACGTGATTGTCTTTCCAAGCGGTATAATGGACTCACTTTGAAACCGTAGACATTCCAAGCATTTGATGTGTTTGATTTTGCATAGGGGAATGTAGTAGAGGTCCTAAGTGAAGGGGGGGGGGGTGGGGAATTCCAGTCATATATTAATGCTATACAATTTTTAATTTACTAAAACACTTACATAATGCCCTGGAATATCATTTTCTTTTGTCCCAGTGGCGAACAACAATTTCTGTTTACAACTATTGATAATCATGAAGGTACAAATAAAGCTAGCTTGCATACGAGAGGTTATATTCTTTCTTTGCCGCACACACATCGTGAAGCAGTCACGTGATACGATTACAGTAGAGTGGAGTGAGTGAATGAACGTTCACTAAAAAACGTCCACTCGCTCCGGGGTCAGGTGATTGTCTTTCCAAGCGGTATAATGGACTCACTTCGAAACCGTAGACATTCCAAGCATTTGATGTGTTTGATTTTGCATAGGGGTATGTAGTAGGGGTCCTAAGTGAAGGGGGGGGGGCGGGGGGAATTCCAGTCTTATATTAATGCTATACAATTTTTAATTAACTAAAACACTAACATAATGCCCTGGAATATCATTTTTTTTCGTCCCAGTGGCGAACAACAATTTCTGTTTACAACTATTGATAATCATGAAGGTCCAAATAAAGCTAGCTTGCATACGAGAGGCCATATTCTTTCTTTGCCGCACACACACACACCGTGAAACAGTGTATAGCATTAATATAAGACTGGAACATCCCCCGCCCCCTTCACTTAGGACCCCTACTACATTCGTCTATGCAAAATCAAACACATCAAATGCTTGGAATGTCTACAGTTTCGAAGTGAGTCCATTATACCGCTTGGAAAGACAATCACGTGACCCCGGAGCGAGTGGACGTTTTTTAGTGAACGTTCATTCACTCACTCCCCTCTACTGTAATCGTATCACGTGACTGCTTCACGATGTGTGTGCGGCAAAGAAAGAATATGGCCTTGTGAAGCAAACACGTGATACGATTACAGTAGAGGGGAGTGAGTGAATGAACGTTCACTAAAAAACGTCCACTCGCTCCGGGGTCACGTGATTGTCTTTCCAAGCGGTATAATGCACTCACTTCGAAACCGTAGACATTCCAAGCATTTGATGTGTTTGATTTTGCATAGACGAATGTAGTAGGGGCCCTAAGTGAAGGGGGGGGGGGGGAATATTCCAGTCTTATATTAATGCTACACAATTTTTAATTTACTTAAACACTTACATAATGCCCTGGAATATCATTTTCTTTTGTCCCAGTGGCGAACAACAATTTCTGTTTACAACTATTGATAATCATGAAGGTCCAAATAAAGCTAGCTTGCATACGAGAGGCCATATTCTTTCTTTGCCGCACACACATCGTGAAGCAGTCACGTGATACGATTACAGTAGAGGGGAGTGAGTGAATGAACGTTCACTAAAAAACGTCCACTCGCTCCGGGGTCACGTGATTGTCTTTCCAAGCGGTATAATGGACTCACTTCGAAACCGTAGACATTCCAAGCATTTGATGTGTTTGATTTTGCATAGGGGAATGTAGTAGAGGTCCTAAGTGAAGGGGGGGGGGGGGGGGAATTCCAGTCTATATTAATGCTATACAATTTTTAATTTACTAAAACACTTACATAATGCCCTGGAATATCATTTTCTTTTGTCCCAGTGGCGAACAACAATTTCTGTTTACAACTATTGATAATCATGAAGGTCCAAATAAAGCTAGCTTGCATACGAGAGGCCATATTCTTTCTTTGCCGCACACACACACACACCGTGAAGCAGTGTATAGCATTAATATAAGACTGGAACATCCCCCGCCCCCTTCACTTAGGACCCCTACTACACTCGTCTATGCAAAATCAAACACATCAAATGCTTGGAATGCCTACAGTTTCGAAGTGAGTCCATTATACCGCTTGGAAAGACAATCACGTGACCCCGGAGCGAGTGGACGTTTTTTAGTGAACGTTCATTCACTCACTCCCCTCTACTGTAGTCGTATCACGTGACTGCTTCACGAGGCCATATTCTTTCTTTGCCGCACACACATCGTGAAGCAGTCACGTGATACGATTACAGTAGAGGGGAGTGAGTGAATGAACCTTCACTAAAAACGTCCACTCGCTCCGGGGTCACGTGATTGTCTTTCCAAGCGGTATAATGCACTCCCTTCGAAACCGTAGACATTCCAAGCATTTGATGTGTTTGATTTTGCATAGACGAACAACATGGCATTTAGTGTGGCCAATCTGTGTGATTTCCTTGTGATAAAGATCCTGATAGACCGATATAGATCTCCTAGAAATGTAGTATTCGACCTAAGTGAAGGGGTGGGGGAGGGGAGATATTTTAGGCATATATTAATGCTATATAATTCTCAATTTGCCCTGGAATTTCATGTTCTTTCGTTGCTATGGCGAACAATAATTTCTGTTTACAACTATTGATAATCGTGAAGGTCCATATAAAGCTAGCTTGCATACGAGAGGCCATATTCTTTCTTTGCCGCACACGCACACACCGTGAAGCAGTCACGTGATACGATTACAGTAGAGGGGAGTGAGTGAATGAACGTTCACTAAAAAACGTCCACTCGCTCCGGGGTCACGTGATTGTCTTTCCAAGCGGTATAATGCACTCACTTCGAAACCGTAGACATTCCAAGCATTTGATGTGTTTGATTTTGCATAGACGAATGTAGTAGGGGTCCTAAGTGAAGGGAGGGGGGATATTCCAGTCTTATATTAATGCTACACAATTTTTAATTTACTTAAACACTTACATAATGCCCTGGAATATCATTTTCTTTTGTCCCAGTGGCGAACAACAATTTCTGTTTACAACTATTGATAATCATGAAGGTACAAATAAAGCTAGCTTGCATACGAGAGGCTTATATTCTTTCTTTGCCGCACACACATCGTGAAGCAGTCACGTGATACGATTACAGTAGAGGGGAGTGAGTGAATGAACGTTCACTAAAAAACGTCCACTCGCTCCGGGGTCACGTGATTGTCTTTCCAAGCTGTATAATGGACTCACTTCGAAACTGTAGACATTCCAAGCATTTGATGTCGTTTGATTTTGCATAGACGGAATGTAGTAGAGGATCCTAAGGGAAGGGGGGGCGGGGGATATTCCAGTCTTATATTAATGCTATACAATTTTTAATTTACTAAAACACTTACATAATGCCCTGGAATATCATTTTCTTTTGTCCCAGTGGCGAACAACAATTTCTGTTTACAACTATTGATAATCATGAAGGTACAAATAAAGCTAGCTTGCATACGAGAGGCTATATTCTTTCTTTGCCGCACACACATCGTGAAGCAGTCACGTGATACGATTACAGTAGAGGGGAGTGAGTGAATGAACGTTCACTAAAAAACGTCCACTCGCTCCGGGGTCACGTGATTGTCTTTCCAAGCTGTATAATGGACTCACTTCGAAACTGTAGACATTCCAAGCATTTGATGTGTTTGATTTTGCATAGACGAATGTAGTAGGGGTCCTAAGTGAAGGGGGGCGGGGGATATTCCAGTCTTATATTAATGCTATACAATTTTTAATTTACTAAAACACTTACATAATGCCCTGGAATATCATTTTCTTTTGTCCCAGTGGCGAACAACAATTTCTGTTTACAACTATTGATAATCACGAAGGTCCAAATAAAGCTAGCTTGCATACGAGAGGCCATATTCTTTCTTTGCCGCACACACACACACACAGTGAAGCAGTGTATAGCATTAATATAAGACTGGAATATCCCCCGCCCCCTTCACTTAGGACCCCTACTACATTCGTCTATGCAAAATCAAACACATCAAATGCTTGGAATGTCTACAGTTTCGAAGTGAGTCCATTATACCGCTTGGAAAGACAATCACGTGACCCCGGAGCGAGTGGACGTTTTTTAGTGAACGTTCATTCACTCACTCCCCTCTACTGTAATCGTATCACGTGACTGCTTCACGAGGCCATATTCTTTCTTTGCCGCACACACATCGTGAAGCAGTCACGTGATACGATTACAGTAGAGGGGAGTGAGTGAATGAACGTTCACTAAAAAACGTCCACTCGCTCCGGGGTCACGTGATTGTCTTTCCAAGCGGTATAATGGCACTCACTTCGAAACCGTAGACATTCCAAGCATTTGATGTGTTTGATTTTGCATAGGGGATGTAGTAGAGGTCCTAAGGGCGGGGGATATTCCAGTCTTATATTAATGCTATACAATTTTTAATTTACTAAAACACTTACATAATGCCCTGGAATATCATTTTCTTTTGTCCCAGTGGCGAACAACAATTTCTGTTTACAACTATTGATAATCATGAAGGTCCAAATAAAGCTAGCTTGCATACGAGAGGCCATATTCTTTCTTTGCCGCACACACATCGTGAAGCAGTCACGTGATACGATTACAGTAGAGGGGAGTGAGTGAATGAACGTTCACTAAAAAACGTCCACTCGCTCCGGGGTCACGTGATTGTCTTTCCAAGCGGTATAATGGACTCACTTCGAAACCGTAGACATTCCAAGCATTTGATGTGTTTGATTTTGCATAGGGGAATGTAGTAGGGGTCCTAAGTGAAGGGGGGGGGGGGGGGAATTCCAGTCTTATATTAATGCTATACAATTTTTAATTTACTAAAACACTTACATAATGCCCTGGAATATCATTTTCTTTTGTCCCAGTGGCGAACAACAATTTCTGTTTACAACTATTGATAATCATGAAGGTCCAAATAAAGCTAGCTTGCATACGAGAGGCCATATTCTTTCTTTGCCGCACACACACACACCGTGAAGCAGTGTATAGCATTAATATAAGACTGGAACATCCCCCGCCCCCTTCACTTAGGACCCCTACTACATTCGTCTATGCAAAATCAAACACATCAAATGCTTGGAATGTCTACAGTTTCGAAGTGAGTCCATTATACCGCTTGGAAAGACAATCACGTGACCCCGGAGCGAGTGGACGTTTTTTAGTGAACGTTCATTCACTCACTCCCCTCTACTGTAATCGTATCACGTGACTGCTTCACGATGTGTGCGCAATATTCTTCTTGCCGCACACATCGTGAAGCAGTCACGTGATACGATTACAGTAGAGGGGAGTGAGTGAATGAACGTTCACTAAAAAACGTCCACTCGCTCCGGGGTCACGTGATTGTCTTTCCAAGCGGTATAATGGACTCACTTCGAAACCGTAGACATTCCAAGCATTTGATGTGTTTGATTTTGCATAGGGAATGTAGTAGGGGTCCTAAGTGAAGGGGGGGGGGATATTCCAGTCTTATATTAATGCTACACAATTTTTAATTTACTTAAACACTTACATAATGCCCTGGAATATCATTTTCTTTTGTCCCAGTGGCGAACAACAATTTCTGTTTACAACTATTGATAATCATGAAGGTCCAAATAAAGCTAGCTTGCATACGAGAGGCCATATTCTTTCTTTGCCGCACACACATCGTGAAGCAGTCACGTGATACGATTACAGTAGAGGGGAGTGAGTGAATGAACGTTCACTAAAAAACGTCCACATCGCTCCGGGGTCACGTGATTGTCTTTCCAAGCGGTATAATGGACTCACTTCGAAACCGTAGACATTCCAAGCATTTGATGTGTTTGATTTTGCATAGGGGAATGTAGTAGAGGTCCTAAGTGAAGGAGGGGGGGGGGTGGGGAATTCCAGTCTATATTAATGCTATACAATTTTTAATTTACTAAAACACTTACATAATGCCCTGGAATATCATTTTCTTTTGTCCCAGTGGCGAACAACAATTTCTGTTTACAACTATTGATAATCATGAAGGTCCAAATAAAGCTAGCTTGCATACGAGAGGCCATATTCTTTCTTTGCCGCACACACACACACCGTGAAGCAGTGTATAGCATTAATATAAGACTGGAATATCCCCCGCCCCCTTCACTTAGGACCCCTACTACATTCGTCTATGCAAAATCAAACACATCAAATGCTTGGAATGTCTACAGTTTCGAAGTGAGTCCATTATACCGCTTGGAAAGACAATCACGTGACCCCGGAGCGAGTGGACGTTTTTTAGTGAACGTTCATTCACTCACTCCCCTCTACTGTAATCGTATCACGTGACTGCTTCACGAGGCCATATTCTTTCTTTGCCGCACACACATCGTGAAGCAGTCACGTGATACGATTACAGTAGAGGGGAGTGAGTGAATGAACGTTCACTAAAAAACGTCCACTCGCTCCGGGGTCACGTGATTGTCTTTCCAAGCTGGTATAATGGACTCCCTTCGAAACCGTAGACATTCCAAGCATTTGATGTGTTTGATTTGCATAGACGAACAACATGGCATTTAGTGTGGCCAATCTGTGTGATTTCCTTGTGATAAAGATCCTGATAGACCGATATAGATCTCCTAGAAATGTAGTATTCGACCTAAGTGAAGGGGTGGGGGAGGGGAGATATTTTAGGCATATATTAATGCTATATAATTCTCAATTTGCCCTGGAATTTCATGTTCTTTCGTTGCTATGGCGAACAATAATTTCTGTTTACAACTATTGATAATCGTGAAGGTCCATATAAAGCTAGCTTGCATACGAGAGGCCATATTCTTTCTTTGCCGCACACGCACACACCGTGAAGCAGTCACGTGATACGATTACAGTAGAGGGGAGTGAGTGAATGAACGTTCACTAAAAAACGTCCACTCGCTCCGGGGTCACGTGATTGTCTTTCCAAGCGGTATAATGCACTCACTTCGAAACCGTAGACATTCCAAGCATTTGATGTGTTTGATTTTGCATAGACGAATGTAGTAGGGGTCCTAAGTGAAGGGAGGGGGGATATTCCAGTCTTATATTAATGCTACACAATTTTTAATTTACTTAAACACTTACATAATGCCCTGGAATATCATTTTCTTTTGTCCCAGTGGCGAACAACAATTTCTGTTTACAACTATTGATAATCATGAAGGTACAAATAAAGCTAGCTTGCATACGAGAGGTTATATTCTTTCTTTGCCGCACACACATCGTGAAGCAGTCACGTGATACGATTACAGTAGAGGGGAGTGAGTGAATGAACGTTCACTAAAAAACGTCCACTCGCTCCGGGGTCACGTGATTGTCTTTCCAAGCTGTATAATGGACTCACTTCGAAACTGTAGACATGCCAAGCATTTGATGCGTTTGATTTTGCATAGACGAATGTAGTAGGGATCCTAAGGGAAGGGGGGGCGGGGGATATTCCAGTCTTATATTAATGCTATACAATTTTTAATTTACTAAAACACTTACATAATGCCCTGGAATATCATTTTCTTTTGTCCCAGTGGCGAACAACAATTTCTGTTTACAACTATTGATAATCACTGAAGGTCCAAATAAAGCTAGCTTGCATACGAGAGGCCATATTCTTTCTTTGCCGCACACACACACACACAGGAAGCAGTGTATAGCATTAATATAAGACTGGAATATCCCCCGCCCCCTTCACTTAGGACCCCTACTACATTCGTCTATGCAAAATCAAACACATCAAATGCTTGGAATGTCTTACAGTTTCGAAGTGAGTCCATTATACCGCTTGGAAAGACAATCACGTGACCCCGGAGCGAGTGGACGTTTTTTAGTGAACGTTCATTCACTCACTCCCCTCTACTGTAATCGTATCACGTGACTGCTTCACGAGGCCATATTCTTTCTTGCCGCACACACATCGTGAAGCAGTCACGTGATACGATTACAGTAGAGGGGAGTGAGTGAATGAACCTTCACTAAAAACGTCCACTCGCTCCGGGGTCACGTGATTGTCTTTCCAAGCGGTATAATGGACTCGCTTCGAAACTGTAGACATTCCAAGCATTTGATGTGTTTGATTTTGCATAGGGGATGTAGTAGAGGTCCTAAGGGCGGGGGATATTCCAGTCTTATATTAATGCTATACAATTTTTAATTTACTAAAACACTTACATAATGCCCTGGAATATCATTTTCTTTTGTCCCAGTGGCGAACAACAATTTCTGTTTACAACTATTGATAATCATGAAGGTCCAAATAAAGCTAGCTTGCATACGAGAGGCCATATTCTTTCTTTGCCGCACACACATCGTGAAGCAGTCACGTGATACGATTACAGTAGAGGGGAGTGAGTGAATGAACGTTCACTAAAAAACGTCCACTCGCTCCGGGGTCACGTGATTGTCTTTCCAAGCGGTATAATGGACTCACTTTGAAACCGTAGACATTCCAAGCATTTGATGTGTTTGATTTTGCATAGGACGAATGTAGTAGGGGTCCTAAGTGAAGGGGGGGCGGGGGATATTCCAGTCTTATATTAATGCTATACAATTTTTAATTTACTAAAACACTTACATAATGCCCTGGAATATCATTTTCTTTTGTCCCAGTGGCGAACAACAATTTCTGTTTACAACTATTGATAATCACGAAGGTCCAAATAAAGCTAGCTTGCATACGAGAGGCCATATTCTTTCTTTGCCGCACACACACACACCGTGAAGCAGTGTATAGCATTAATATAAGACTGGAATATCCCCCGCCCCCTTCACTTAGGACCCCTACTACATTCGTCTATGCAAAATCAAACACATCAAATGCTTGGAATGTCTACAGTTTCGAAGTGAGTCCATTATACCGCTTGGAAAGACAATCACGTGACCCCGGAGCGAGTGGACGTTTTTTAGTGAACGTTCATTCACTCACTCCCCTCTACTGTAATCGTATCACGTGACTGCTTCACGAGGCCATATTCTTTCTTTGCCGCGCACACATCGTGAAGCAGTCACGTGATACGATTACAGTAGAGGGGAGTGAGTGAATGAACCTTCACTAAAAACGTCCACTCGCTCCGGGGTCACGTGATTGTCTTTCCAAGCGGTATAATGGACTCGCTTCGAAACTGTAGACATTCCAAGCATTTGATGTGTTTGATTTTGCATAGGGGATGTAGTAGAGGTCCTAAGGGCGGGGGATATTCCAGTCTTATATTAATGCTATACAATTTTTAATTTACTAAAACACTTACATAATGCCCTGGAATATCATTTTCTTTTGTCCCAGTGGCGAACAACAATTTCTGTTTACAACTATTGATAATCATGAAGGTCCAAATAAAGCTAGCTTGCATACGAGAGGCCATATTCTTTCTGTGCCGCACACACATCGTGAAGCAGTCACGTGATACGATTACAGTAGAGGGGAGTGAGTGAATGAACGTTCACTAAAAAACGTCCACTCGCTCCGGGGTCACGTGATTGTCTTTCCAAGCGGTATAATGGACTCACTTTGAAACCGTAGACATTCCAAGCATTTGATGTGTTTGATTTTGCATAGGGGAATGTAGTAGAGGTCCTAAGTGAAGGGGGGCGGGGGATATTCCAGTCTTATATATTTGCTATACAATTTTTAATTTAATAAAACACTTACACAATGCCCTGGAATATCATTTTCTTTTGTCCCAGTGGCGAACAACAATTTCTGTTTACAACTATTGATAATCATGAAGGTCCAAATAAAGCTAGCTTGCATACGAGAGGCCATATTCTTTCTTTGCCGCACACACATCGTGAAGCAGTCACGTGATACGATTACAGTAGAGGGGAGTGAGTGAATGAACGTTCACTAAAAAACGTCCACATGCTCCGGGGTCACGTGATTGTCTTTCCAAGCGGTATAATGGACTCACTTCGAAACCGTAGACATTCCAAGCATTTGATGTGTTTGATTTTGCATAGGGGAATGTAGTAGAGGTCCTAAGTGAAGGAGGGGGGGGGTGGGGAATTCCAGTCATATATTAATGCTATACAATTTTTAATTTACTAAAACACTTACATAATGCCCTGGAATATCATTTTCTTTTGTCCCAGTGGCGAACAACAATTTCTGTTTACAACTATTGATAATCATGAAGGTCCAAATAAAGCTAGCTTGCATACGAGAGGCCATATTCTTTCTTTGCCGCACACACACACACCGTGAAGCAGTGTATAGCATTAATATAAGACTGGAATATCCCCCGCCCCCTTCACTTAGGACCCCTACTACACTCGTCTATGCAAAATCAAACACATCAAATGCTTGGAATGCCTACAGTTTCGAAGTGAGTCCATTATACCGCTTGGAAAGACAATCACGTGACCCCGGAGCGAGTGGACGTTTTTTAGTGAACGTTCATTCACTCACTCCCCTCTACTGTAGTCGTATCACGTGACTGCTTCACGAGGCCATATTCTTTCTTTGCCGCACACACATCGTGAAGCAGTCACGTGATACGATTACAGTAGAGGGGAGTGAGTGAATGAACGTTCACTAAAAAACGTCCACTCGCTCCGGGGTCACGTGATTGTCTTTCCAAGTGGTATAATGCACTCCCTTCGAAACCGTAGACATTCCAAGCATTTGATGTGTTTGATTTTGCATAGACGAACAACATGGCATTTAGTGTGGCCAATCTGTGTGATTTCCTTGTGATAAAGATCCTGATAGACCGATATAGATCTCCTAGAAATGTAGTATTCGACCTAAGTGAAGGGGTGGGGGAGGGGAGATATTTTAGGCATATATTAATGCTATATAATTCTCAATTTGCCCTGGAATTTCATGTTCTTTCGTTGCTATGGCGAACAATAATTTCTGTTTACAACTATTGATAATCGTGAAGGTCCATATAAAGCTAGCTTGCATACGAGAGGCCATATTCTTTCTTTGCCGCACACGCACACACCGTGAAGCAGTCACGTGATACGATTACAGTAGAGGGGAGTGAGTGAATGAACGTTCACTAAAAAACGTCCACTCGCTCCGGGGTCACGTGATTGTCTTTCCAAGCGGTATAATGCACTCACTTCGAAACCGTAGACATTCCAAGCATTTGATGTGTTTGATTTTGCATAGACGAATGTAGTAGGGGTCCTAAGTGAAGGGAGGGGGGATATTCCAGTCTTATATTAATGCTACACAATTTTTAATTTACTTAAACACTTACATAATGCCCTGGAATATCATTTTCTTTTGTCCCAGTGGCGAACAACAATTTCTGTTTACAACTATTGATAATCATGAAGGTACAAATAAAGCTAGCTTGCATACGAGAGGTTATATTCTTTCTTTGCCGCACACACATCGTGAAGCAGTCACGTGATACGATTACAGTAGAGGGGAGTGAGTGAATGAACGTTCACTAAAAAACGTCCACTCGCTCCGGGGTCACGTGATTGTCTTTCCAAGCTGTATAATGGACTCACTTCGAAACTGTAGACATGCCAAGCATTTGATGCGTTTGATTTTGCATAGACGAATGTAGTAGGGATCCTAAGGGAAGGGGGGCGGGGGATATTCCAGTCTTATATTAATGCTATACAATTTTTAATTTACTAAAACACTTACATAATGCCCTGGAATATAATTTTCTTTTGTCCCAGTGGCGAACAACAATTTCTGTTTACAACTATTGATAATCACGAAGGTCCAAATAAAGCTAGCTTGCATACGAGAGGCCATATTCTTTCTTTGCCGCACACACACACACACAGAAGCAGTGTATAGCATTAATATAAGACTGGAATATCCCCCGCCCCCTTCACTTAGGACCCCTACTACATTCGTCTATGCAAAATCAAACACATCAAATGCTTGGAATGTCTTCAGTTTCGAAGTGAGTCCATTATACCGCTTGGAAAGACAATCACGTGACCCCGGAGCGAGTGGACGTTTTTTAGTGAACGTTCATTCACTCACTCCCCTCTACTGTAATCGTATCACGTGACTGCTTCACGAGGCCATATTCTTTCTTGCCGCACACACATCGTGAAGCAGTCACGTGATACGATTACAGTAGAGGGGAGTGAGTGAATGAACGTTCACTAAAAAACGTCCACTCGCTCCGGGGTCACGTGATTGTCTTTCCAAGCGGTATAATGCACTCACTTCGAAACCGTAGACATTCCAAGCATTTGATGTGTTTGATTTTGCATAGGGGGATGTAGTAGAGGTCCTAAGTGAAGGGGGGCGGGGGATATTCCAGTCTTATATTAATGCTATACAATTTTTAATTTACTAAAACACTTACATAATGCCCTGGAATATCATTTTCTTTTGTCCCAGTGGCGAACAACAATTTCTGTTTACAACTATTCATAATCATGAAGGTCCAAATAAAGCTAGCTTGCATACGAGAGGCCATATTCTTTCTTTGCCGCACACACATCGTGAAGCAGTCACGTGATACGATTACAGTAGAGGGGAGTGAGTGAATGAACGTTCACTAAAAAACGTCCACTCGCTCCGGGGTCACGTGATTGTCTTTCCAAGCGGTATAATGGACTCACTTTGAAACCGTAGACATTCCAAGCATTTGATGTGTTTGATTTTGCATAGACGAATGTAGTAGGGGTCCTAAGGGAAGGGGGGCGGGGGATATTCCAGTCTTATATTAATGCTATACAATATTTAATTTACTAAAACACTTACATAATGCCCTGGAATATCATTTTCTTTTGTCCCAGTGGCGAACAACAATTTCTGTTTACAACTATTGATAATCACGAAGGTCCAAATAAAGCTAGCTTGCATACGAGAGGCCATATTCTTTCTTTGCCGCACACACACACACCGTGAAGCAGTGTATAGCATTAATTAAGACTGGAATATCCCCCGCCCCCTTCACTTAGGACCCCTACTACATTCGTCTATGCAAAATCAAACACATCAAATGCTTGGAATGTCTACAGTTTCGAAGTGAGTCCATTATACCGCTTGGAAAGACAATCACGTGACCCCGGAGCGAGTGGACGTTTTTTAGTGAACGTTCATTCACTCACTCCCCTCTACTGTAATCGTATCACGTGACTGCTTCACGAGGCCATATTCTTTCTTGCCGCGCACACATCGTGAAGCAGTCACGTGATACGATTACAGTAGAGGGGAGTGAGTGAATGAACGTTCACTAAAAACGTCCACTCGCTCCGGGGTCACGTGATTGTCTTTCCAAGCAGTATAATGGACTCACTTCGAAACCGTAGACATTCCAAGCATTTGATGTGTTTGATTTTGCATAGGGGGATGTAGTAGAGGTCCTAAGTGAAGGGGGGCGGGGGATATTCCAGTCTTATATTAATGCTATACAATTTTTAATTTACTAAAACACTTACATAATGCCCTGGAATATCATTTTCTTTTGTCCCAGTGGCGAACAACAATTTCTGTTTACAACTATTGATAATCATGAAGGTCCAAATAAAGCTAGCTTGCATACGAGAGGCCATATTCTTTCTGTGCCGCACACACATCGTGAAGCAGTCACGTGATACGATTACAGTAGAGGGGAGTGAGTGAATGAACGTTCACTAAAAAACGTCCACTCGCTCCGGGGTCACGTGATTGTCTTTCCAAGCGGTATAATGGACTCACTTTGAAACCGTAGACATTCCAAGCATTTGATGTGTTTGATTTTGCATAGGGGAATGTAGTAGAGGTCCTAAGTGAAGGGGGGCGGGGGATATTCCAGTCTTATATATTTGCTATACAATTTTTAATTTAATAAAACACTTACACAATGCCCTGGAATATCATTTTCTTTTGTCCCAGTGGCGAACAACAATTTCTGTTTACAACTATTGATAATCATGAAGGTCCAAATAAAGCTAGCTTGCATACGAGAGGCCATATTCTTT
>CM057167.1:598436-626224 GCA_029962745.1 Echinometra lucunter | reverse complement strand
ATTCATCCATATTTGGTAAACTTTTGCATTATTTCCCTCTTCTGTGCCTGAGATGATTTCCTAGATGATGAAAAAGTGAAGTAAGAGAAGGAGCATTAATCTGACACAAAATGTTTTCTTGCCAACCCAATACCTTCAGCTTTTGTTACTAGTCACTTGACACTAATGACGTTAGGTGTCAGCTCCCATACAGACCTGGGCCGGTATTCCATAAACTTATAAGACATCTAGCTTAAGTCTGAGCAATCTGTCTTAGCCTTTTGCTTGTCTAAGAAATCTGCCCTAACGATATTCTATAAACTTTGGGCATTTTTCTTAAGTCAGACGGTATGGCTAAGCAAAATCTTAAATTCTTTGACGTCATGAGAAAATTGATGACGTCACCGCAACTTGTTGTCGCTCCCGAACAGCAGCCCCGCGGTGAAAAGCCGATGCATTTTACCTGTTAAAGCAAAAATCGAACCTACATTAATTACCCTATAGGATAAAACAAACAATTAGCGTACCGGTTAATCAAATCGAATCTAAAGATGGAATCCGAGAAAAAACGTAAATCTAATTTTACTGAAGCTGAAAAGGTAACTCTAGTTGAAGAGGTACGAGCGAGGGAGGATATTCTCAGACCTAAGCTACAATCAAATACCACTTTCCAGGATAAAGAAAGGGCATGGGTCGAAATAGCCCTAAAACTAAATGCAGTAAATACTAATGCAAAGCGAACAGTCTCCGAGATTAAGAAGAAATAGCACAACCTAACCAGTGCTATGAAAGAAAACCTGCATTTGGAAAAGCAGGCAATGGAGCGAACCAGTAATCAACGTTTTCTTGGTTTTTAAACATTTTCAAAAACAAACTATATAAACTCTGGCATAACGAATATACTTAGATCTATCCATCCCGACACAACGGCAATTTGAAAAAAAGTTTTCAATCAATAAAATCGAGACTTATGTCGGCCAATATTATGGATATGTATGGTAAGTGACATTATTTTTAATCATATTTTAGTGAATCTAAAGGTGAAACATCTCCAGTAATAGTATCTACTCTCCCGACTTAATTTATTTAGTAAAAAACAAACAAACAAACAAGTAGTCGTAAATGTTAGCCAACTTCAGCATTCGATCGGCCGACTTCTAATTCTAGCGAGTAGCTTCAAAGTCAGTGCAACCCAAGTTAAGACAACTCACAGCTGTCTCAAAGTTAAGGCAAATTTCTTAGCCGTTTGTATTCATCCTGTTCATGGAATGCCGACTCAACAATTTTAAGAAAAGTTACTTAGCCAATCATCCTAAATCTGTCTTAGACGCGCAAAAAATCTTACGAAATTCTTAGCCAAATGTTATGGAATACGCGCTTTGGCTAAGAATTTTGTCTTAGACAAAAAATAAGAGAAAATGCTTAGATTTTATGACTTAAGCATGCTTATCTAGTTTATGGAATACCGGCCCAAGATTCTGACTGCAGATGCCATCATTTATTTCTTTGAAGAAAGCATTACCGGTATCATATTTTTGAGTGTTATACCTGAGGATGTGTTAGAATCAGCTGTCGGATTGCAAGACTGAATTCTCATGGCATAAACTGTAAACGACATACCACAGATATGCCCCAGCTAGCAAATCTTCTCCTCATGCTTATAAACTGAGCCGGCAAGAAGATTTAGTGCACATTAATTCAAGAAGATAAGGAAGATGGTAATCCATGTAAAGGAACAGAACTTTATCTACTGTCTGTATGACAGTTTTCTAGGGAATGACATGGTAGATGAAATTTCCCGTGAGTTTGGAGACTAGGTACATATCAAAGTCTTGCATCCACATGGACCTGCAAATCAGTTCAGTGGGCCAGCAAGGGAAGACACATGTCATGTTCAATTGGTTGGAGAAGAAAACATTTTTTGCTAGGTTGATGCTCCTTCCCGTACATGTACATCACCATCATGTCGGAAATAGATCAATTCAGACACTGAAGAAGGAAAGTTTATCCACAGTAAACAGATTCCCTCATGCTTTGATTGGTGAATACCTGGTAATTTCTTCATTATCTAAGAAGGTAAGTAGTGCTGTTATATGTTTTTGTTAATCTACTTCAATTCTCTATGCATCAATATTGTTTGGTAAGCCTGCTAGAAGGCCTGATGATTGTTATCAACTCAGTTGTTCCCCACTTTACATTTTTAAAACAAGTTTTAGTAATCAATAACCAACTATAGCATACATTGTACCAGCATATATACACAGGTAGTTATGTGTGGGACTACATCGAAATTTTTGCTGTAAGTACATTAACTTTGAGAGGGGCTAGGAAACAAACAAAAAATAATACACCTCCAGTTTTTTGTATCTTGTAGAAATATTGTCAGGGATTCAGTTATAAAAAAAAAAAATTGACTCAAGGTCGCGCAATCCACACAGTCAAATTAAGGTCAACGCTAAGGTCAAAAGTTCATCACTCGTTAAATTGGCCCTACATCAAAATTAACACATTTTTCCGGTATTCGATATAATTTCCTTTCCATTGATACCATTTTCATTGAATTTAGCCAATCGGTTACTGAGCTATGGTAACTTAAAATTTGGTGGTCACGCCCATTTTCGATGAAATTGCCGAAAATGGGCGTGTCCTAGCCCCAAAACCGTGCATCCGATTGCGCTGAAATTTTATATGTTGCCATGGGCCATATCAAATTACCTATAAACCAAATATGAACAAATTCTGAGATGGTGCGATTTAATCTTAATATTTTTTTTTTTGGGGGGGGGGGGTGATTTGACACGGAATGACCCTAATCCTTTAGAGCACATGAACATAAAAAAGCAATACTAAAATATTTATATCATATACATTTATCATATTTAACTGGTAATGAGTGGTAATGAGTTGTTGTTACTATCACTGTTGTCATCATCATAATCATTATCATCATCAACATTATTTTTATCAGATATTTTCAGAATGTCACTTAATTTCCTATTAAATGTTAAGCTCTACCATATGTTCCACGTCTTTCCTAAATCAAATTCCTGACATTAGGCCTATGCCTAATTGAGGAGTCGGTGGAGTATAGTACTAAGCCACACAATAGTCATTTTGAGATCATCGCGTTTGAAAGTTTGAAAAAAAAATCCTTAAATTGTGTTGATGATTCGTATATGCCCATATTTTGCTAAATGACCTCATACATACTCAAGACTGAATAATCTGTTGAAAAGTGTGGCTGAGCTCTTTTTTCCTCCTATGAGAAGATGCGATTGGGGGGGGGGGCAAAAAGGTGCCCACAATAATAGACCACCTTATCAGTTGAATTTTCAAAATGACATTTTTATAGACTGTAGATCAGTCATTATCAGGATGCCATGCAAGTGCCATGTAACTCGTTTTTCACAAAATGTGGGTTAGCACCGACCTCATATTATCAGCATTTTGCAATGTCCGATTGCAACAATTTTAAGAAAATATTTAAATGGGTAATGATGAATTGATGGGAGCTTTTTTTTTTTTTTCCTTTCTTTTTTTGTCTCGCCCACCGGAGGTGAAGGCGAGACCGTAAGGGATCCAAATAGCGTCCAAATGTTGCGGTACTGTCGGGGTTCACATGGTGAGGTCAAAGGTCATTTGAGGTCACATTGTTATAGAGTACCTGCAAGACTCTTTTTATATACGTTAAAGTTTACCTGCAAGACTCTCTTATGACACATAACTTGGCAACTGTTGATCCAGTGGCAACCAAACTTGGGTGATAGATGCACTAGGGGAAACATCATGCTGTGATGCTGTTGGAGGTCACATGGTGAGCTCAAAGGTCATTTGAGGTCAAATGTTAGAGTTTACCTGCAAGACTCTTATGACAAATAAATAACTTTGCAACCGTTGCTCCCTTTTCAACTAAACTTGGGTCATAGATGCACTTGGGGACCTTCATGTTAAAGTGGCATCGGATGTCACATGGTAAGGTCAAAGGTCATTTTATTTCAAACGTTAAAGTTTACCTGCAAGACTCTCTTATGACACACGCCCATGTGTTTTGAACTGGGCCAGTAAACAGGTGGATCTGTTACATCTGCGCGACAGTTTTGCACCTATTTTTGTAATTTTCTCAATAAGTACTTCACCTATCTAGCCAAATTTGGTATCAAATCAAAGCTCTTACAATGATTTGTTCCAACATCCATTTACATTGTACTAATTAACCTCTGATTAACGAACTATCAGCAAAGTCAGCATTTGGTGGCCGCTTTGTGGCTGTATACTGTTATAATCTATTATACTTGCCACGGAGTATAAATGTAATTGCTACAAACTTATTCCTGAAACTACTGGAAGTATTTTCTTCGATTGTTACTCAGTGGCTTAACAATCGGGGGCAGGGGGCAGAGTGCCCCCCCCCCCCCCCCCCGAAGGATTTCAGCGGGAAAATCCACCAAACCACCGGGAAAAAATGAAAGGGAGGGAAAGGAAGAAAAAGGAAGGGAGAAAGGGAAAGGAAGAAGAAGAAAGGAAAAGAAAGAGGAAGAAAGGAAAAGAAAGGAGAAAGGGAAAGAAAGAAAGAAAGGGAGGGAAAGGAAGAAAAAGGAGGGAGAAAGGGAAAGGAAGAAGAAGAAAGGAAAAGGAAGAAGAAGAAAGGAAAAGAAAGAGGAAGAAAGGAAAAGAAAGGAGAAGGGAAAGAAAGAAAGAAAGGAGAAAGAGAAAGAAAAAAGGAGAAAGGGGAGAAAGAAGAAGAGAGAGAGGGAAAAGAAGGAAAGGAGGAAAAAAAGAAGGCAGGCAAAGGGAAACAAAAGAAATGAGGGAAAATTGAGTACTAAAACCCCAGAGTTTCCGGGGGCTCCACTCCCTGGACCCCCACAGTGGCTTTCATCAGCGACCCTAAGCCAGACCCCTCGGACCCACCGCTAAGGGCTTCGCAAAAAGCAAATCGCGGTGCGGGCTCACCTCCGCATATTCTATTTCTAGACTTAGTTACCGGGAAATTTTCGGCTCTGCCCCCCCCCCCCCCCATAACAGGCAGAGAATATAAGAGACCGGGAACAGACAACGAACAATTCAAAGAAAAGTCAGAGCTTCCGCGCTTCGCGCGGGAGGGGAAAATCACCATCCCTGTACCCTCCCCCTAGCATGCCTAGGGAGCGCGCTTTGCATTATCATCCTCTTAAAATGAAATACTAGCTACACTACTGATTCTAGACTTAATCACCGGGGAAATTTTTGGCTATGTGTATGCCCCCCCCCCCCCCGATAACAGCCAGAGAGCATAAGAAGAGCGAGAACTGACAGCGTAAAAACGTCGGAGCTTCCGCGCTTTGCGCGGATGGGGGGGGGGGGGAAACTCCCCCTCCCTGCACCCTCCCCCCTAGGGAGCACTACCGTCCTCCTAAAATGAAATCCTAGTGGCGCCGCAGAAGATAGACTTAATTACCGACAACTAACAATTAAAAAAAAAACGTCGGAGCTTCCGCGCTTCGCGCGGGAGGGGGGAAACTCCCCCTCCCTGCACCCTCTCCTCTAGGGAGCCCTACATTGGCGTAAAATTCCGGGGGGGGGGGTGGGAGACCTATCACCCCCACTTGGGAGAGAGGGGGAATGGTGTGTACAAATTCCCCCCCCCCCCCATGGAGACACAATTTTTAAGGAAGAAAACATATTTTAATCAGTCAGTTAGTAAAAATTCTGAACATCTGTCATAAACAACCATCATATTTCAGAATTTCTATTTGAAAATGCTATTGAAAACAAAAAATTTGTTATTTTTGGCTCGCTCGCTTCGCTCCCTCATCAGAATCTTAGGATTTTCATCCGAAAATGCGATCAAAATCTAGAAAAGTGGTTATTTTTGGCTTGCTCATTTCACTCTTTCGTCATATTTTAGAATTTTTATTCGAAAATGCGATTCAAAACCGGAAAAGTGGTTATTTTCTGCTCGCTAGCCTCGCTCGCTCGCAAGATAGATATCAAATTGTGTGTGAAAGGGGAAAAAATCGTTTAAAAAGTTTTTCATCCCCCACTCCTTTAACTGGATTTACGCCGGTGGAGCACTACCGTCCTCCTAAAATTCTACGCCACAGATTCTAGACATAGACTAGTTACCGGAAAATTTTGGGCTCTGCCCCCCCCCCCCCTCCCCTGATAACAGGTACCTGTTACGCCCCTGTTGTTACTTTGCATATTTCGGTCGAAGTTATAATATACTACGGTACGTAGTCCCACAGCCCATTTTGGCTGTGATATATACTTATCTCACGCTGATCTGCGTGATAACTATCATCCCACCGTAAGACTTTGTAACTGTGTGATGTGAATATGACTTATTATACTTCGATACTAATCTCCTTATATATTATTTGACTCTTGCTGTTATATTATCTCATTGCGAATTTCGAAGTATAACATCTTTTGCCCATCGATCATCATCTATTTGTGGTTCTATCTTTCCACACCATCACTGATTTTTGTAAATGTTTGACCAGGGGGGTGTAACATAAAACATAGAATCAATCTTACGATTGATATCAATTGATATCAATCGTAAGTCTATGGCAAACCATGTATTAAAGAGATAGTTTTTTTACAATTGATTGTAAGATTGATTGTATCTCTTTATCTTACACCCCCCCCCCCCCCAGAACTACATCCTTCATATCCTCATTTTTTAACTCTTGACTTATTGCGGGAGTGGAATCCTTAATTTTTGCTGCAACCGTGTCTTTCTTCCATTTATTATTCTACAACATCTTTATCTACCACCTACAAGATGGCCCCGCCTGGCTCAGATATTGATGACCCTATGCAGGCACGTCTGGACGATATGTTTTCCCGCTTCCAAAAAGAGAACAAAGAACTGCTTCTATCTATCCATGCTACGATAAAGGATGTAGCCCACAAGGGATTCGCCACTTTGTTCGACAGATTGGAGGAACAACAAGTGAGAATAATGGACCTCGAGACCGAAAACAGATCGCAAGCACAAGAGATAATGCATCTTAAGTCATCAGTTGAGGACCATAAAAGACTTTTAGATCATCTACGACAATCAACGGATGACTTAGAGCAGTATTCTAGGCGCAATTGTCTTCATTTCTTTGGTGTAGCTGAAACGCCCAATAAAACAACGGATGACTTAATCTGTAACATTGCAAAAGAAAAGCTAAAGCTTGACATCTAAACAAAGGACATTGACCGCTCGCACCGAATTGGGGACCCGTCCAAACCCCCTACAATAAGGGGGGAAGATGTGGCCGCGCCGCATTATTGTCAAGTTTGTTTCTTACAGAACTCGTCATGCTGTGATTTCTCAACGACGTACGTTAAAGGGAACAGGTCATACAAGAAGATCTCACGAAGACAAAACAAAAACTTCTCAATGCTGTGCTCAAAAAAGACAGTGTTGCAGGCAGTGTGGTCCAGTGATGGCCGTGTGATAGCGAAGGTCAGCGCTGCAAACGGAAAAACAGTCAATAAAGTGATTCGTTGCATAGCAGATTTAGATGCGTTGTGAAACACATACTAGTAGTATGTGCCGCTCCATTCCGCTGATTTTCTGTAATTGTATACTGTCCCAATATTCCCCCTTTTGACTCTTGAGACTGTTTAACGATAAAGACAGACTATTCTGAAGTTGATTACTCTTTTTTTTTGTATACTGTTGTGTTTTTAATAACTTTTTATTTACCATATAATTGTACGTATTCTTCTATATGCCTCCTAAATATCCTTGTATATTTTGTAAGAAATCGGTGAGAAATAACCAAAATGCCATGTTGTGTATTCTTTGTAACAAATGGGGTCATCTTAAATGTACAAATGAATCCGACTTATTCTTTCATTCCGATGCAGACTGGACTTGCGATCTATGTCTGTGGAAGAGCCTACCCTAACAGACTGTTTAAGCTTCTCTATAACGAATGAGTCATCTAGTGATTCTAACCAAAGTACTGTATACAGGCCTAATAATAATTATTCTGAAAATATTGTAACACCTATCCGAGTCGATGACTTTGAGTATGACGATCCAGTGCAAAATGACTTAAATAGACTTCAGTCACATAAGGGAATCAAAATCGCCCATTTAAATTGCCTATCGTTGACGAAACACATTGATGAAATAAGATTTCTAGTTAATCATACCAGGATGGACATAATGACTCTCAGTGAAACGCATCTTTGTGAAAGCATTGATGATAGCGAAATTTCAATTCCTGGGTATACTCTTTTAAGACATGACAGAAATAGATTCGGAGGCGGCGTAGCAATGTTTATAAAAAATAATTTGATCTTAACACGAAAAAATAAAACCCGTGGAAATAATGATTTGGAACTAATCGTGGCTGAAATAATACCGGAGAAGCAGAAATCATTCCTCGTGATCTGTTGGTACAGACCACCGAACTCAAATCTCGAAGTATTCAATCAATTCGAACGACTTATCCAAAGAATTGACGATATGAAAGTTCCATACTATATTCTTGGCGACTTTAATTGTGATGTAATGAATAGGCATATGCCATGGCATACGAGGAAACTTCTTGAAATTATGTATTCATATAGCTGCACACAGCTTATCAATAAACATACTCGAATAACTAGAGAGTCTTCCACCACAGTCGACCTCATTTTTAGCATCTGTAAACACAGAATAAGCGAAAGTGGTGTGGTCGAAGTGTCTATGAGTGATCATTATATGATTTATTGTGTAATTGGAAAATTGAGGTATGGTGATTCTGTAAATCACAAGTATAAAACAGGAAGGAATTTGAAGAATTTTGATGAGAAAGTGTTTCTAAGAGATATGAACAGCATCAACTTTGATCCTATTTATGAAATTGATAACCCTGAAGTGGCTTGTTCAGTTTTCCTTTCATTAATTTTGCCGGTGATAGACAAACATGCACCAGTCCGGAAAACTAGGATTAAACAAAAGGAATCTCCTTGGATGACACCCTCTATTTTCCAACTAATTCGAAACAGGAATCGTTTAAAAGACAAGGGAAAAAAATCCAAAAAACAAGAGGATTGTGACAATTATAACAAAGCTCGGAACAATGTGACAGCCCATATTCGTCAAGCGAAACGGAACTTTATTTCTAAGGAAATCGAATCTGGAGTACGAGATGTAAAAATGGTTTGGAGAACTTTGCGGTATTTAGCACCCGCAAAGAAAACTGAACCCGAAGCCTCTTGTATTAAGTTAAATTGTAATTACATTCGTGGTCAGGAATTATCAAATGCATTTGATAACTATTTTGCAACTATTGGCAAATCCTTACATGCTACTTTTCCCACTAGAATAAATGAGAAACACTCTTCAAACCTCTATCTTAACTCAATGCCTTTTGTTTTCAGGGTATCAGATACTGAGATCGAAAATATATTACGAGCTCTTCCAATAGACAAAGCGACTGGCCCGGATAATCTACCAGCAAAGCTTCTTAGACCAGTAGCTTCTATTGTTGCTTCCCCATTGACACACATTCTTAACCGGTCTCTTCATTATGGTATTATACCGTACCAATGGAAATGCGCAAGAGTCACCCCAATTCATAAAGGAGGTGATAAAACATGCATCGAGAATTTCGGTCATTCCCATTTTAGCTAAAGTTATGGAAAAGGTCGTTTATAAACAACTATCTCAGTATCTAACAGAGAATAATGTATTATCTGATTGTCAATCGGGGTGTAGGCAGATGTATTCCACCCAAACTGCTCTCCTAAATGTAACTGATAAATGTATGAGATCAATCGATAGTGGTAATATTGTTGGGCTAGTAATGATCGACCTTAAAAGGCATTTGATACCGTAGATCACTGCATTTTATTGGAAAAATTAGAGATGTCTGGCTTTTGTCAAACCACACATAACTGGTTTAGAAACTATTTTGAGAATACGAAACAATTCACAACTATAAATGGTTACATATCTGATGAAGAACTGGTAACATGTGGAGTCCCCCAGGGCTCCTTGCTAGGCCCCCTGTTATTCTCTTTAAATGATATGCCAAGCATTGTAAAAAGTTGTGCTTTATCTCTGTATGCTGATGATACCTGTCTTTTCACTTCATCGAAAGATCCAAAGGAAATTGCTAAAAGAGCAATCGAAGACTTATCAATCCTGTCGAAATGGTTGAAAAACAATAAGCTTATGGTAAACCCAAAGAAATGTGAAGTAATGTTTATGGGTACTCATCAACGTTTAAAGAAAATGCAAGACATAATTGAGGACTGCTATATTTACATTGATGGAGAAGAAATCCAAAAAGTGGAATACTGCAAATACCTTGGTGTCAATATTGACCAAAATCTCTCTTGGAATAATCATATTGCCTATATTAAGAAGAAAATTATCTAATGTATATACCTTCTTAGAAGGCTCCGTCCTTTTAAGTCCTATAAGTCTGTTATTCAGTGTAATTTTGATTACTGTAATGCCGTTTGGACAAATGCCTCTAAATCATGTCTTGACAAACTCCAAAAACTTCACAATAGATCGCTACGTATCGGTATGAATGTAGATTATATGTTTCCTTCAAACTGCCTATACCAAACTTTAAATTTAGATCGACTGTGTGTACGATGGTCAAAACTGTTGGCATGTACCATGTATCGATGTATTCACAAATTATGTCCGCCGTACCTAAGTAATATCTTTTGTGTCCGAGAAACAGCCCATCGTACAAGATCGGGTCCAAGAAAACTAGGTCTTATACAGCCTAAAACGAATTATGGTAAAAGGTCCCTTGCATATCGTGGGGCCAAGTTCTGGAATGAGCTCGATCACCCTTCTTCCCCACCTACATCAATTGAAGCTTTTGAACGCCATTTAAGTAGCAACCACAACACACTAAATCTAAATTATGTCAGTAAATAGATTTTCTTTCTCACCCACCCCCTTTTTTTCCTTCCTTGGTTTTGTTTTGTTTGTATTGATTTTGTTTGTATTGCTTTTGTTATGTTATTCTTTAAATATTCTCATTCATCAGTGCGTTGTTACAGTCATTGTTATGTTTGTTTATTTTTTTAACATGTCAACCATTTTGTTGCTTTATTTGCTACATTTTATGATTGTTACGTATATTTGTTTTGCTTTATATGTTTGTTTTTATCTTATTGGTTTGGACCCCTTTGAAAAACAGCTATTAGCTGACAAGGGCTATCCAACCCATGAGTGGTGAATAAATAAATAAATCAAATCAAATCAAACTATGCGGGGTGGAGGTCGATCAGGAGGAGCAAAATCACTAGATATCATTAAGACAAGTTGTATTCTTCTGTAACAGTAGGGTTGGCGATTTTTAGAAATTTAAATCAGATTTTTAAAATTTAAATCGTTTTTTTTTTATTTTATTTATTTTTTTTAAAAGTTCATTTGAAGAAAAGTTTAATTACCAAAAGACCTCACCCTACAATGACATCAATTTTAATGTTATCATACACTTCACTCCGAATATTTTTCTTAACCATAAGATTTGTAATTAAATCTAGTCAAAATGGGCAAATAAAAATCAATTTGAAGAATCATGTATATGAACTGAATTATACCATACGTACATGTAGGGCTATGGAGGAAACTTCCAAAGGGAATTCCCAGTGAATAGAGAATATTCCCCTCTGGGAATTTCCACTCAGTATTTAAAAAAATCCTAGAGGAAAATCTCCAGACACTCCTCAGTGAAAATTGTATCTAAATGTGCACTCAACAGCTTTGTGACAGTTTTACAAACTGGTATTAAAGCTCATCCATTGCTACATAATAGAGATGCAAAACTGTCGGTGTTGGAGACCAATATAACAGACAGCTTAGTCAAAGGGTGACTACACTACATTACAATGTATGTTACTGTGATTTTCACATTAATCTACAATTCTTATTCACATGTTCTCTAAAAATCTGTCTGATACATGAAGTAGGAAAAAAAACTTTGACCCTATAGACCAATTTCACCTCCGGTTTATGTATTTGGCCCTCTATCGGCGACGCCATTGCTGCGGTGGGCAAGCGCGCTGACCGCGATTGGCTCTGTGTACAAAATGAATGTAAGATATGAGATATGCCCCGATATTGTTCCATTTACTTTATTCTAGATCAATAAAATAAAGCATGGATACATGGGTAGATGAGGTAAGACAATGGTCATATCTGACGGATGAAGGTATGATGTATTTTTTTGTACTTTCGATGGTTTTTCAACTTAGTTTTGTCAAAGGGAGCGAGTTGGCTCAGTCGGTAAAGCGTCTGCCTTTCGAACCAAAAGACCGTGGGTTCGAGTCCAGCCAAGGCGGATGACTGAAGCCTACGTTGTGTGTTATCGTGCCCCTCCCTGTTTCATAGACGCAGGCTATGCTACAGTGGAAAACACTCCGTCCCTCGGATAGGACGTTAAATGGAGGTCCCGTGTAATGGAGAGTCACCACCTTTGCACGTTAAAGATCCCACTGCACTATTCGTATAAGAGTAGGGGGAAACCCCAGTGTATATGGTCCACCTGCACACCCCCAATCAGTGATATCGGGAGGAGAGACCTGAGGGTTACAGTGATTCAGTTCGCTTTTCCCCTCCCAGGCACAGGTGACGCCGAACCATTAATAATTAATTAATAATAATTAATAATTAATTAATAATTAAAAATTAATAATTAATAGTAAAAGTTCGATTGCAGCATATAGAAGCCGTAGTAAACGGGAGCCCTAAATCTTACCCTGTTTACAAAGTCATGTTTTCACTCATTAAATTTTACGCCAAAGTACATAATGAAAATGTTTCTTGACTTCAAAGTCCTTTCTATTGATGTTTTTACCCACTGGCGACGAATTCCTTCATATTGCTTACGGAAACCTGTGTAGGGAGTACGGCTTCCCACACAAACAGGCTTCATGAGTCAAAAGCGAGTGAATTTCGCACTCAGTTAGCTTCCAATTTTTAAACTTTCTCTAATTCTTAGTTGTGGCATTTGAGCACCACACAGCTGCGACCTGAACTTCCCTGATAATTTCTCATTGAAAATATTAAAATAAATCTGCATATACTGGTCAAAATAGACAAAAAATCGAAGGAATGTACATAACGCGATAATTTTTATTCGCAATTATCCGCAAGTAAACGTATCGCTTACGAACAATTACCGATGCTGCGGACAATTGCATCCTTTGACGCATGGGAGCCCCCAATCACCCGTCCTGTCTCGTACCGGGTGGGCCTCAATAAATTCAGTTGCCTCCCTCAGCATCCCACGTGTTCCCTTCTGACCATGGGTGTCGATCCGGGGGGGGGGTGGGGGATATATCCGATGTGTTGGCTCAGTAGGTAGAGCGTCCGCGTCGTGGGTTCGAACCCCGGCCGCGTCATACCAAAAGACGTTAAAAGATGGGAGTTGCTGCTACCTTCTTTGGCGTTCAAGAATTGAAAGGGATAGACGTCGATCTGGCGCTGCTCAGTGGTTGCCGGGCCCACGATCAATTGGGCAAAAAAGAATTTCCACTTTCGGACAATAAAATTTGGAGATTTGGAGATCCCCCCAATATTTCGGTCAGGGGGGATGGCCTGTACAATCCTCCCCCAATAATTCACCATGAAAAAAAGAAATATTTCATAGTCTCCTGTAATCTTAGAAAAAAAACACCAAAAAAGTAAAGACAAAGACAGAGAGAATAAAAAGCAAAGAAACAATTTTTTAAAAAGGAAAGGAAAGGAAAAGGCTTTCAGCGCTCACTCGCTTCGTTCGCTCGCATTTAAGTATCCCAAGTTCCCAACCAATGAGGTTATAATACTTTCTTTTTAAAAGCAAATCGGTTTGCAACTTGTCCTTCAATGAAATACTAGTAGTATGTGCTATTGTTATTCTACTCGCATTTAATATCTTTTGTTTTCTTAACCAATGCCAGTTGATATTTTTTGTCAGGGTTTATTTTGAAATGAAAATGATTTGCATTCTGTCTTTCTATCCAATGTTATACATGTACTATTATAAAATAACAGCAAGAAGTCGAACGGGAAGAAAACCCATGACAGAAGAATTTTCATGAGATAATGTCCTGTGACCGGTTGCCTATTCCTATCATGAGAAAGGAGGATGCTGATAAAACGATTGTTATTAAAATCATAAGATTGGAGCAACAGCATACTAAAACCTAGCTGTTCTTAATATCAATATATGTTATATATATATATATATATATATATAATATATATTTATATAATTCATATATATAATAGCCGTTTCTCGCTCCCTCTCTCCACTCGCTCATAGAAACAAGATGAGGAGGCAAGCGCTCTTATTCCCTCAGCAATATGTCCGAAAATTGTAATATTTTTACAGCGAGATGTTAAGTTTTTCTCGAATAAGGTACATCATAAAATTCATCTAATTTATTTTGGTGAAAAGTTTACGTTTTATTAGAAAGAAACAGAGTTTTGTCGGTAGCTCGCTTCGCCTGCTCATAAAAACAAATTGGTTTTAGATGGCAAGCGATGCGCCGAAAAGCATAATTTGGCAATTAGGGGATCAAAAAATAGATACCTTTGAGGCAATCAAAAAATGTAAATTTTTCCTCACTTGCTGCGCTCACTCGAATATGTAATGTAGATATTTTATAGACCTATAGGGGATTTGGATGACAAAATAACACTGCATTACTAAAGGAATGTGTTTTCCCCTATCTCACCTCCCTCGCTTGTGATATTTGAAATATATCGTGGTTTAGGAAAGGAAACGATTGGACCAGTGAGGTGCTGAATTAGTCAACATCTTATATTGCTTGAGTGTACTTTGACGACATTTCTTTTATAGCTAGAAAGTGGAATTTTTGGCTCGCTCGCAAAATAAGAAACGGGATGTAAGCAAAGGTTCAATTCCCTAAAGCTCTCAATCAAGTAATGAGGATGTACCTCTGCGATATGGTTTGAAAACAATTTTGTGCGGTTAATTGGAGGAACGGTGGATTAGACTAATAATGCAGAGACATGGGCAGCAAAAACAGGCCCCCCCCCCTCGCTTAATTAGTCTATCCTTCACTTTTGAACCGCCACACCCTCGCCGGGTCGCTTTGCTCCACGGTCGAGGATATTCTGCTTCAGTCACACCCCCCCCCCCCCCCACCGCGAATACAAATCGACACCCATGCTGGCGGGGGTTGAAGACAGAGCATTTCCTCCTGCATCTCTGCTTAATCTTTGGGGGTTTGTTGCCTTGTTGCGCTCTTCAGCCGTCCCCTAGCCCTACCACCTTGCATCTTGGGGGAAAACTTTGGAGCCATAAGTAGCAGATATTGGAAAGGTGTTTTCTCCGTGAAGGTTAAAAATACATTGATTAAGCAGGGATGGTCAGAGAAAACCACGTTGTTCATGATTATTCGTAACAATGCGTAACTATCTGTAACTATTTGTAAGTATCCGCAACTCTCCACGCAGCTCTCCGCAAGTGTTCAGAAGTATCCGGAAGTTTACGTAAGTCGAAAGAGCAAAATAACGTGTCAATTCGTAAGATTATCCACAAGTGGACGCAAGTATCCGCATCTGGTCGTATCTTATCCGTATCGCCCACATCTTTTCCCGTATATTTTGTAAAAAATTTTGGTGACGGGAAGGGATCCGTGGGAGTCCGCAGAAAAAAAAGGCTTTTTTGGACGCAACGCCGGACGCAGAGCATTATGTGATTTGGACTTAACTGCCAACGATGAAAAAAGTTTGCAAAGTTCGGGGGTTCATTGCACATAATTTCATGACATACAACTCAGGACAGTTCTCTGAAAATGTAAACAAATTAACGCCGACTTGCCATGAATAAATTCCATTTTTTAACAAATTTTCGAAATTTAAAGTGTACTTAGGCCCCACCTCTCAACTTTTCCTAAAGATCCTGAATAGATGTGGATCGAATGCCAGGTTTTATTCAAGCCTTTTTTATCGTATTTATTTGTACGGAAGGGGACGCGACCATTCGTAATTTTGTCGTATTATATTTTGATGATGCGTCGGGTAAATTTCACCCATTGAACCCGACCTTTCGTAGATTTAAGGTGTATATTTGTTAATTGGTAGGCCCGACCTTTCGTAAATGAAGTGGGCTGTTTTCACGAAAGGTCGGGTTACGCGATTACACGGCCCGACGCGATTACCCGATGGTTCGAAGTAAGCCATTCAGGCTATCTGAGGGTGCGGGTGAGAACTGTAGATGTGGGAGCGCTTTGCATTGGTGAATGCTCTTGCCTATGGCGGGCCTTTCATGTCATAAGTCTACAATCATTCATTCACTCCAGTGAATGAGTGCTTGTATGGATTTTATCATTCACCCACTCGAGTGAGTGAATGATTTAACGGTTTCCACCAATCAGAATAGCGGAATCTCTTCCGAGATTCCATTACTCGAGTGATTGTACATCCACTTGAGTGGTTGTACATCCACTCGGATGGATGTACATCCACTCATTAGTGGAGGAGTTAAGTGTTCGTTTTTAGCGCTCTGTGCCGAACGCGCCATAATCATGCACGCTAGTGAACGTGTGCATTATGAATGGTTGTCTTGATTTGACCAATCAAAATGGAGGAATGTCATCACTCACTCACTCCCTGTGAGCGGGTCTGCAACCACTCGAGTGGACGTACATCCACCACAGTGATTGTACAACCACTTGCAAGTGATTGATGCTCGAAGAATTTTTAGCGGTTTAAGAGCGGACAAGTGGGGTTTCGTTGGTCGGGATCTCGTTTGACATCACATTAGGATTGACTGCATTCCGCACATACTTAAAGGCAAGATAGTCTGCTTACTATAAAGCCTCAGCTGTATGAATCAATATAATAGTCTACTCACTAAGCCTCAGCCGAATAAAACGCGATAAAGGAAATGAATATTAAGGGAGTTGTATGGGCAGAATACATTAATGTAGTCATTTTGATGAATCTTTCACTGAATTATGAAGGCGATCGGAAATGATAGATCTGCTGGAATTTTAGTATGGAAGCTAAAGGGGAGGGGACATTCTAAGCTTAATTACTTAAATGACAATTTAACTTCCATTCTAATATATCACTTTTATAATACCCTGGAATATCCTTTTCTTTTGTCTCTGTGGTGAATAAAATTTTCTGTTAACCGCTTTTGATAATTATAAAGGTCCAAATAGTGCTAACTTGGATAAGAGAGGCCATATTCATTCTTGTGTACATATTCCACTGAAAAAAACATTCACTCGCTCCGGGGACATGACCTTTCCAAGGGGTTAAGGCCTATTGCACTCTCTACAAAACCATGGACATTCCACGCAAGTGACGTTTTTGCTTTTGCATAGGCGAACAAAATGGCATTTATTATGGCGAATCTGTGTGATTTCCTTGTAATATAGATACTAATAGACCGAGATATATGTGCAAGAAATGTATGGGCGGTAAGTGGGAGAGGGGGATATCCTGGGCTTACTTTAATGATGATAAAACATTAAATCTACTAAAACATTTTCATAATGCCCTGGAATATCATTTTCTTTTGTCGCTGTGGCGAACAACAATTTCTGTTTACACCAGTGGCCCAACAACCGAGGGGGGGGGGGGGGCAGGGGAACAAAGTGCCCCGTGACGGATTTCAGCGGGGAAATCCACCAAACCACCGGGAAAAAAAATTAAAGGAAGGGAAAGGAAGGAAAAAGAAGGGAGAAAGGGAAAGGAAGAAGAAGAAGAAAGGGAACGAAAGAAGAAGAAAAGAAAAGAAAGAAGGAGAAAGGGAAAGAAAGGAGAAAGGGAAAGAAAGAAGGAGAAAGGGGAGAAAGAAGAAGAGAGAGAGAGGGAAAGCTAGGGGGGGGGGAAGAAGAAAGCAAAGTGAAACCAAAGAAATGAGGGAAAACTAAGTACTAAAACCCCTAAGTTTACGGGGGCTCCCCCGCAGTGGCTTTCTCTGTAGACCCCCATCAAGGGCCCTAAGCCCCAACCCTGGGACCCAGCCGATAAGGGCTTCACAACAAGTAACTCGTGGTGCTCACCTCCGCATAATCTGTTTAGTTACCGGGAAATTTTCGGCGCTGCCCCCCCCCCCGAAAACAGGCAAAGAATTACACCACTATCTAGACTTGATTACCGGGAAACTTTTGGCTATGCATATGCCCCCCCCCCCCCACCCCATAACAGGCAGAGAGCGTAAGAAGAGCCGGAACTGACCGCGTAAAAACGCCGGAGCTTCCGCGCTTTACACGGGAGGGGGAAACTCCCCCCTTAGAGGGCACACCGTCCTCCTAAAATGAAATCCTAGTTACGCCGCAGAAGATAAATTTTATTACCCACAACTAATAATTTCAAGAAACGTTGGAGCTTCAGCGCTTCGCGCAGGAGGGGGCAAACTCCCCCCTCCCCGCACCCTCCCCTCTAAGGAACACTACATTGGCGTAAAACCCAGGGGGTAGGGGGATCAATCACCCCCACTTGAGAGAGAAGGGGGATGGTGTGTACTAATTTCCAACCCCCCCCCCCCCCCATGCAGACATACTTTTAAGGAAATATATTTCAACTAATAAGTAAGTAAAAATTATCTAAATATCTACCATAAACATCCATATTTTAGCATTTCTGTTTGAAAATCTTATTGAAAACAAAAAAGTGTTGGTTTTTTTGGCTCGCTCGCTACGCTCGCTCATCAAAATCTTACAATTTCCTCGAAAATGCGATTAAAATCAAGAAAAAGGGTTATTTTTGGCTCGCTCGCAAAATAGATATAAAAATGTGTGTGACAGGGAAAAAAATCGTTAAAAAAGTTTTTCATCCCCCACTAGTCAAGTTGGATTTACGCCGGTGAAGCACTACCGTCCTCCTAAGTGGAGTCCTAGCTACGCTACAGATTGTAGACTGGTTACCGGGAAATTTTGGGCTATGCCCCCCCCCCCCCCCGATAACAGTTACCTGTTACGCCCCTATTTACAACTACTGATAATCATGAAGGTCCAAATAAAGCTAGCTTGCATACGAGAGGCCATATTCTACGATCTTTCTTTGCCGCACACACATCGTGAAGCAGTCACGTGATACAATTACAGTAGAGGGGAGTGAGTGAATGAACGTTCACTAAAAAACGTCCACTCGCTCCGGGGTCACGTGATTGTCTTTCCAAGCGGTATAATGCACTCACTTCGAAACCGTAGACATTCCAAGCATTTGATGTGTTTGATTTTGCATAGACGAACAACATGGAATTTAATATGTGATTTTGTAGTGATATTGTTCCTTATAGAGCATGATAGATCTACTAGAAATGTAGTAGGGGTCCTAAGTGAAGGGGGGGGGGGCATATTCCAGTCTTATATTAATGCTTTACAATTTTTAATTTACTAAAACACTTACATGATGCCCTGGAATATCATTTTCTTTTGTCCCAGTGGCGAACAACAATTTCTGTTTACAACTATTGATAATCATGAAGGTCCAAATAAAGCTAGCTTGCATACGAGAGGCCATATTCTTTCTTTGCCGCACACACACACACACACACCGTGAAGCAGTCACGTGATAAGAATACCATAGAGGGGAGTGAGTGAATGAACGTTCACAAAAAAACGTCCACTCGCTCCGGGGTCACGTGATTGTCTTTCCAAGCGGGATTATGCACTCCCTTCGAAACCGTAGACATTCCAAGCATTTGATGTGTTTGATTTTGCATAGGGGAATGTAGTAGGGGTCCTAAGTGAAGGCGGGGGGGGGGGGGGGGGGGGGAAATTTCAGTCTTATATTAATGCTATACAATTTTTAATTTACTAAAACACTTACATAATGCCCTGGAATATCATTTTCTTTTGTCCCAGTGGCGAACAACAATTTCTGTTTACAACTATTGATAATCAGGTGTCGTAGAGGTGTCGTGGTCTAGTGGATATGTCACCGGACTGAAGATCTCGTGGTCCGAGTTCAAATCCCAGCACGGCACTAATGTCCTTTGGCAAGATATGCATCTACATTTGCCACTCTCCACCCAGGTGTTAATTGGGTACCCGGTAGGATGCGAAAGTCATTGTGATTTGTTTAGCATTGTGCGCGCCTGCAAAAGGCGCCTGGCTGGAATGCTCCCTAGGGAGTGGAGAAGGTGCATACATTGTAAGCGGGCAAGCCTGAATCCGATGACCGGGGTAATAATATTTCTGTAAAGCGCTTAAAAACTCTCTTGGAGATGTATTAGGCGCTATATAAATCCAGAATATTATTATTATTATTATTAATCATGAAGGTCCAAATAAAGCTAGCTTGCATGCGAGAGGCCATATTCTTTCTTTGCCGCACACACATCGTGAAGCAGTCACGTGATACAATTACAGTAGAGGGGAGTGAGTGAATGAACGTTCACTAAAAAACGTCCACTCGCTCCGGGGTCACGTGATTGTCTTTCCAAGCGGTATAATGGACTCACTTCGAAACTGTAGACATTCCAAGCATTTGATGTGTTTGATTTTGCATAGACGAATGTAGTAGGGGTCCTAAGTGAAGGGGGCGGGGGATATTCCAGTCTTATATTAATGCTATAAAATATTTAATTTACTAAAACACTTACATAATGCCCTGGAATATCATTTTCTTTTGTCCCAGTGGCGAACAACAATTTCTGTTTACAACTATTGATAATCATGAAGGTCCAAATAAAGCTAGCTTGCATACGAGAGGCCATATTCTTTCTTTGCCGCACACACATCGTGAAGCAGTCACGTGATACGATTACAGTAGAGGGGAGTGAGTGAATGAACGTTCACTAAAAAACGTCCACTCGCTCCGGAGTCACGTGATTGTCTTTCCAAGCGGTATAATGGACTCATTTCGAAACCGTAGACATTCCAAGCATTTGATGTGTTTGATTTTGCATAGGGGAATGTAGTAGGGTTCCTAAGTGAAGGGGGGGGGGAATTCCAGTCTTATATTAATGCTATACAATTTTTAGTTTACTAAAACACTTACATAATGCCCTGGAATATCATTTTCTTTTGTACCAGTGGCGAACAACAATTTCTGTTTACAACTATTGATAATCATGAAGGTCCAAATAAAGCTAGCTTGCATACGAGAGGCCATATTCTTTCTTTGCCGCCGCACACACATCGTGAAGCAGTCACATGATACGATTACAGTAGAGGAGAGTGAGTGAATGATCGTTCACTAAAAAACGTCCACTCGCTCCGGGGTCACGTGATTGTCTTTCCAAGCGGTATAATGGACTCACTTCGAAACCGTAGACATTCCAAGCATTTGATGTGTTTGATTTTGCATAGACGAATGTAGTAGGGGTCCTAAGGGAAGGGGGCGGGGGATATTCCAGTCTTATATTAATGCTATACAATTTTAAATTTACTAAAACATTTACATAATGCCCTGGAATATCATTTTCTTTTGTCCCAGTGGCGAACAACAATTTCTGTTTACAACTATTGATAATCACGAAGGTCCAAATAAAGCTAGCTTGCATACGAGAGGCCATATTCTTTCTTTGCCGCACACACACACACACCGTGAAGCAGTGTATAGCATTAATATAAGACTGGAATATCCCCCGCCCCTTTCACTTAGGACCCCTACTACATTCGTCTATGCAAAATCAAACACATCAAATACTTGGAATGTCTACAGTTTCGAAGTGAGTCCATTATACCGCTTGGAAAGACAATCACGTGACCGCGGAGCGAGTGGACTTTTTTAGTGAACGTTGATTCACTCGCTCCCCTCTACTGTAATCGTATCACGTGACTGCTTCACGAGGTCATATTCTTTCTTTGCCGCACACACATCGTGAAGCAGTCACGTGATACGATTACAGTAGAGGGGAGTGAGTGAATGAACGTTCACTAAAAAACGTCCACTCGCTCCGGAGTCACGTGATTGTCTTTCCAAGAGGTATAATGGACTCACTTCGAAACCGTAGACATTCCAAGCATTTGATGTGTTTGATTTTGCATAGGGGAATGTAGTAGGGGTCCTAAGTGAAGGGGGGGGGGGGGATTCCAGTCTTATATTAATGCTATACAATTTTTAATTTACTAAAACACTTACATAATGCCCTGGAATATCATTTTCTTTTGTCCCAGTGGCGAACAACAATTTCTGTTTACAACTATTGATAATCATGAAGGTCCAAATAAAGCTAGCTTGCATACGAGAGGCCATATTCTTTCTTTGCCGCACACACATCGTGAAGCAGTCACGTGATACGATTACAATAGAGGGGAGTGAGTGAATGAACGTTCACTAAAAAACGTCCACTCGCTCCGGGGTCACGTGATTGTCTTTCCAAGCGGTATAATGGACTCACTTCGAAACTGTAGACATTCCAAGCATTTGATGTGTTTGATTTTGCATAGACGAATGTAGTAGGGGTCCTAAGGGAAGGGGGCGGGGGATATTCCAGTCTTATATTAATGCTATACAATTTTAAATTTACTAAAACATTTACATAATGCCCTGGAATATCATTTTCTTTTGTCCCAGTGGCGAACAACAATTTCTGTTTACAACTATTGATAATCACGAAGGTCCAAATAAAGCTAGCTTGCATACGAGAGGCCATATTCTTTCTTTGCCGCACACACACACACCGTAAAGCAGTGTATAGCATTAATATAAGATTGGAATATCCCCCGGCCCGATCACTTAGGACCCCTACTACATTCGTCTATGCAAAATCAAACACATCAAATACTTGGAATGTCTACAGTTTCGAAGTGAGTCCATTATACCGCTTGGAAAGACAATCACGTGACCCCGGAGCGAGTGGACTTTTTTAGTGAACGTTGATTCACTCACTCCCCTCTACTGTAATCGTATCACGTGACTGTTTCACGAGGTCATATTCTTTCTTTGCCGCACACACATCGTGAAGCAGTCACGTGATACGATTACAGTAGAGGGGAGTGAGTGAATGAACGTTCACTAAAAAACGTCCACTCGCTCCGGAGTCACGTGATTGTCTTTCCAAGCGGTATAATGGACTCACTTCGAAACCGTAGACATTCCAAGCATTTGATGTGTTTGATTTTGCATAGGGGAATGTAGTAGGGGTCCTAAGTGAAGGGGGGGGGGGGATTCCAGTCTTATATTAATGCTATACAATTTTTAATTTACTAAAACACTTACATAATGCCCTGGAATATCATTTTCTTTTGTCCCAGTGGCGAACAACAATTTCTGTTTACAACTATTGATAATCATGAAGGTCCAAATAAAGCTAGCTTGCATACGAGAGGCCATATTCTTTCTTTGCCGCACACACATCGTGAAGCAGTCACGTGATACGATTACAATAGAGGGGAGTGAGTGAATGAACGATCACTAAAAAACGTCCACTCGCTCCGGGGTCACGTGATTGTCTTTCCAAGCGGTATAATGGACTCACTTCGAAACTGTAGACATTCCAAGCATTTGATGTGTTTGATTTTGCATAGACGAATGTAGTAGGGGTCCTAAGGGAAGGGGGCGGGGATATTCCAGTCTTATATTAATGCTATGCAATTTTAAATTTACTAAAACACTTACATAATGCCCTGGAATATCATTTTCTTTTGTCCCAGTGGCGAACAACAATTTCTGTTTACAACTATTGATAATCACGAAGGTCCAAATAAAGCTAGCTTGCATACGAGAGGCCATATTCTTTCTTCTGCCGCACACACACACACCGTGAAGCAGTGTATAGCATTAATATAAGACTGGAATATCCGCCGCCCCTTTCACTTAGGACCCCTACTACATTCGTCTATGCAAAATCAAACACATCAAATACTTGGAATGTCTACAGTTTCGAAGTGAGTCCATTATACCGCTTGGAAAGACAATCACGTGACCCCGGAGCGAGTGGACGTTTTTTAGTGAACGTTGATTCACTCACTCCCCTCTACTGTAATCGTATCACGTGACTGCTTCACGAGGTCATATTCTTTCTTTGCCGCACACACATCGTAAAGCAGTCACGTGATACGATTACAGTAGAGGGGACTGAGTGAATGAAAGTTCACTAAAAAACGTCCACTCGCTCCGGAGTCACGTGATTGTCTTTCCAAGCGGTATAATGGACTCACTTCGAAACCGTAGACATTCCAAGCATTTGATGTGTTTGATTTTGCATAGGGGAATGTAGTAGGGGTCCTAAGTGAAGGGGGGGGGGGGGGAATTCCAGTCTTATATTAATGCTATACAATTTTTAATTTACTAAAACACTTACATATAATGCCCTGGAATATCATTTTCTTTTGTCCCAGTGGCGAACAACAATTTCTGTTTACAACTATTGATAATCATGAAGGTCCAAATAAAGCTAGCTTGCATACGAGAGGTCATATTCTTTCTTTGCCGCACACACATCGTGAAGCAGTCACGTGATACGATTACAGTAGAGAGGAGTGAGTGAATGAACGTTCACTAAAAAACGTCCACTCGCTCCGGGGTCACGTGATTGTCTTTCCAAGCGGTATAATGGACTCACTTCGAAACTGTAGACATTCCAAGCATTTGATGTGTTTGATTTTGCATAGACGAATGTAGTAGGGGTCTTAAGGGAAGGGGGCGGGGATATTCCAGTCTTATATTAATGCTATGCAATTTTAATTTACTAAAACACTTACATAATGCCCTGGAATATCATTTTCTTTTGTCCCAGTGGCGAACAACAATTTCTGTTTACAACTATTGATAATCACGAAGGTCCAAATAAAGCTAGCTTGCATACGAGAGGCCATATTCTTTCTTTGCCGCACACACACACACCGTGAAGCAGTGTATAGCATTAATATAAGACTGGAATATCCGCCGCCCCTTTCACTTAGGACCCCTACTACATTCGTCTATGCAAAATCAAACACATCAAATGCTTGGAATGTCTACAGTTTCGAAGTGAGTCCATTATACCGCTTGGAAAGACAATCACGTGACCCCGGAGCGAGTGGACGTTTTTTAGTGAACGTTGATTCACTCACTCCCCTCTAGTGTAATCGTATCACGTGACTGCTTCACGAGGTCATATTCTTTCTTTGCCGCACACACATCGTAAAGCAGTCACGTGATACGATTACAGTAGAGGGGACTGAGTGAATGAAAGTTCACTAAAAAACGTCCACTCGCTCCGGAGTCACGTGATTGTCTTTCCAAGCGGTATAATGGACTCACTTCGAAACCGTAGACATTCCAAGCATTTGATGTGTTTGATTTTGCATAGGGGAATGTAGTAGGGGTCCTAAGTGAAGGGGGGGGGGGGGGAATTCCAGTCTTATATTAATGCTTTACAATTTTTAATTTACTAAAACACTTACATATAATGCCCTGGAATATCATTTTCTTTTGTCCCAGTGGCGAACAACAATTTCTGTTTACAACTATTGATAATCATGAAGGTCCAAATAAAGCTAGCTTGCATACGAGAGGTCATATTCTTTCTTTGCCGCACACACATCGTGAAGCAGTCACGTGATACGATTACAGTAGAGAGGAGTGAGTAAATGAACGTTCACTAAAAAACGTCCACTCGCTCCGGGGTCACGTGATTGTCTTTCCAAGCGGTATAATGGACTCACTTCGAAACTGTAGACATTCCAAGCATTTGATGTGTTTGATTTTGCATAGACGAATGTAGTAGGGGTCCTAAGGGAAGGGGGCGGGGATATTCCAGTCTTATATTAATGCTATGCAATTTTAATTTACTAAACACTTACATAATGCCCTGGAATATCATTTTCTTTTGTCCCAGTGGCGAACAACAATTTCTGTTTACAACTATTGATAATCACGAAGGTCCAAATAAAGCTAGCTTGCATACGAGAGGCCATATTCTTTCTTTGCCGCACACACACACACCGTGAAGCAGTGTATAGCATTAATATAAGACTGGAATATCCGCCGCCCCTTTCACTTAGGACCCCTACTACATTCGTCTATGCAAAATCAAACACATCAAATGCTTGGAATGTCTACAGTTTCGAAGTGAGTCCATTATACCGCTTGGAAAGACAATCACGTGACCCCGGAGCGAGTGGACGTTTTTTAGTGAACGTTGATTCACTCACTCCCCTCTACTGTAATCGTATCACGTGACTGCTTCACGAGGTCATATTCTTTCTTTGCCGCACACACATCGTAAAGCAGTCACGTGATACGATTACAGTAGAGGGGACTGAGTGAATGAAAGTTCACTAAAAAACGTCCACTCGCTCCGGAGTCACGTGATTGTCTTTCCAAGCGGTATAATGGACTCACTTCGAAACTGTAGACATTCCAAGCATTTGATGTGTTTGATTTTGCATAGACGAATGTAGTAGGGGTCCTAAGGGAAGGGGGCGGGGATATTCCAGTCTTATATTAATGCTATGCAATTTTAATTTACTAAAACACTTACATAATGCCCTGGAATATCATTTTCTTTTGTCCCAGTGGCGAACAACAATTTCTGTTTACAACTATTGATAATCACGAAGGTCCAAATAAAGCTAGCTTGCATACGAGAGGCCATATTCTTTCCCAGAAGGAAAAACCAGTAAGACCAGTAAGAATTTTTACTGGTTTCCAGTAGAATTTTACTGGTTTCCAGTAGAATTTTACTGGTTTCCAGTATATTTTTACTGGGCCAGTTGATTTTTTAACTGGACCAGTAAAAATCAACTGGAGATCAGTTCCAACAATTGCATTCCAGTTGAAGCAATTAGTAATACCAGTTAAATTGTTTTTCATCAAGCTGGTGTTACTGGTCCAATAAATGGTTTCCAGTAGATTTTTACTGGTTTCCAGTATATGTTTACTGGACCAGTTAATTTTAACTGGACCAGTAAAAATCTACTGGAGACCCTATACTGGTTTCCAGTATATTTTTACTGGACCAGTTAATTTTTAACTGGACCAGTAAAAATATACTGGAAACCAGTTTCAACAATTTATTATTATTATTATTATCATTATTGTTATTATCATCATTATCATTGCTATTATTGTTATTATCATTACTATGATGATAATGATTATTATGATTATTATGATCATCGTTATCATTCTTATTACTGTTATCATTTTTATTGTTATTGTAAGTAGGCCTATTATTATTATTATTATTATTAATATTATCATAATTATCATAAGTAGGCCTATTAACATTATCATTATAATAATTATTTCCTTTAATTATGATTAAGATCAAAGCAAGATATATTCGTCTGATATAGTCAACTGGTCTAAAGTAATTCATTGTTTGAAATTGAACTGGTCAAGACCAGTAATACCAGTAATTCTGATGATGCTGATCACGTGGTTTACCTCATTTGCATATTTCCTATTTTTAAAAGAAAAATCAGGATTTAGAATAGAATATCCTTGCAATGCCACTGATTGTTGTTTAAAAACTTTCTAAATAAGTGTATGAACTATTTCACAATGAAAATGTATAATTTTACATAACACATTTAAAATAATAGCAGAAAGATTAATTTACTAACCATCTTTTCCACCATATTTCACTGACCATGGTATATAAGAAACCAAATGCATGTAGTAAATTGATCCAGTAAGACCAGTTCAGGGACCAGTACGAGACCAGTTCGAGGACCAGTACGAGACCAGTTCGAGGACCAGACCAGTAGGAAATACCAGTAACACCAGTAAGACCAGCTTGAGTTGGATACCAGTTTGAAGACCAGTGAGACTCCAGAAACAAGACCAGTATAACATTCCAGTAATTCAAGACCAGTTTAATTTTTAACTGGACCAGTACAATTTTAACTGGACCAGTATGACCAGTTAGACCAGTAAACCGATGTTCCAATTTCCAGAGTTACCAGTAAAAATTCTACTGGTCTAACTGGTCCAGTCGAACTGGTTTTTC